>JABUQX010147660.1:32500-38498 GCA_015478945.1 Trachelipus rathkii
TCTCATTTCTTAGATCATCTGGAATCTCATTCACTTCTTTCCGATCGCCAGTACGACTTTCGGCGCTCGAGGTCTACTGGCGATATACTTTCCTATCTTACCGATTTATGGTTTTCCGCCCTTAGGAACTACGGGGAGACTTGCGTGGTGGCGCTTGACATATCAAAAGCATTTGACCGGGTATGGCACGCGTCACTGCTCTCCAAGCTCCCCTCCTTTGGGTTTCCTCCTTCTCTTTGCTTACTTATGTCTAATTTTCTTTCAAATCGCTCAATATCGGCTGTTGTTGATGGGGCGACTTCTTCTTCCTTCTCTGTCAATAGTGGTGTTCCTCAGGGTTCTGTCTTATCTCCTACTTTATTCCTACTTTTCATTAATGATCTTCTCACCTGCACATCTAACTCTATTCACTCTTATGCCGATAACTCGACCCTTCATTCTTCAACTCATTTCAATTCTGCTCCTTCTTTTACTTCTAGAATTGCCTCTCGTCTTAATCTTTCCGATTCTATTCTCGCTGATCTGGATAGAATTTCCGATTGGGGTCGTCTCAACCTTGTGAAATTCAATTCTTTAAAAACTCAACTTCTACAAATCTCCCTCTCTAAGACACCTTCCAACTTTCCTATCTCTTTCGACGGTTCTCTCGTCTCTCCTGTCGACAATATAAACATCCTTGGCCTTAACATAAACAAAAAAATGTCTTGGAAACCTCACATCACAACGGTTGCTAAGGCGGCCTCAAAGAAACTGGGAGTTCTGTTTAGACTGAGACTTTTTCTCTTCTCAGTTACTCCAGCTATACAAGGGCCTCATCCGCCCTTGTATGGAGTACTGCTCTCATATCTGGGGGGGCTCTGGTTTCACCCGGCTTTTGGACAGGGTCGAGTCAAAAGCCAAAAGGCTTATAAACTGTTCTGTACTCTCCAGTTCACTTGACCCTCTATCTTTGCGGCGCGATGTTGGTGCCTTATCTCTTTTCTATAGGTACCGCAGCGGCAGGTGCTCGAGGGAGCTTATCACTCGCGTACCTCCACCTTTGCGTCGCCCTCGTAGAACTAGGGGTGCTGTATCTGCACATGAGTTTTGTGTTGATGTATCTAACCTCCAGGCTAGTTCGCTGCGGTGCTTCCTTCTTTCCTGCCACATCTGTTCTGTGAAATTCTCTTCCATCTTCTGTGTTTCCTGCTGAATTTAATCTTCCCCACTTCAAAGCCTGCGTCTGTGCTCATCTGCGTAATTTGCTTTAGTTGTTGACTTCTGAGGCGTGAAACACCCCCTCCTTGAATAGGGCTCTGCCCGTGAGTGGTGGTGACAACTGTAAAAAAAAAAAAAAATATATATATATATATATATATATATATATATATATATATATATATATATATATATATATATATATATATATATATATATATATATATATATATATATATATATATATATATATATATATATATATATATATATATATATATATATTCCTTACTTAAATACAAAGGAATAAACTAATCTATCTTTGATGGCAACTACAAAATAGAAAAAGATGTTATTATTTTTAAAAAAAATGTTCCTGCTTCCTTCGTTTGTTTATATTGTGAAGCTTGAATTTAAAGCCAGTTCTGTTAAACTTTCCTCTTCTGTAGAAATTGAGAGCATGTGTTTTGAGCTTTTTCAGAGTCGGAAAATATCTTTCTGGAGTGAACAATGTGAGTGACATAAATGCTAAAACTCTTGACATTCCAAATGTGACTGCATAGATCTAATTTATTTACAAAATTCGTAAATTTTTAATAGGTATTGATGAAATGACTTTACCAAGATTATTAATTATGGATCACGAACTTGCTCTTTAACTGGTTTGAAAAGTCATCAAGAAAAAGAATTGCAAATGTTTAATTAATGTCTTTTCATTTACATTGATTCAGAAAATAAACAGAAAGAGGAAATTCTGTTGGAATTTTCAAAATACAAAATACTTTTTCAATTACTTTAAAAACTTCTCTAAATTTTAACAATCCAACGTAACGTTTCATCCACCTTGTTTGGAACATTCGCTGTAATTTTGACCACTTTGTCCCTGGGAAATCTTTCTTAAATTTTCTATTAAAATAGATGTCCGCCTTGATAACCTAAAATGATGCCCTTTTACTACCACCATGCCAATGAAGTTTTTAACGTGTTGTGCTTCACATGAATGTGAAGAGCAGTAAGCATACAATGCCTTTGAATATTTTTGACAGTTTGAACACCTCTAAAACTTATCTTCATTGTTGCTGCGTCATCATATCTTTGTCCAATCAGAAAGTCAATATTTATTTCATCCTTCATTGTATTGTGTCCGCTTGAGATTCTACTTTTGTGCATTTCCCAACTAATAAACCTATGAAATCTTTACGAACCATAAATATGTTTTCCTCTTTCTGTTAATATATGCCTTTAATTTGATTTGTTATTTTTATTATTGTTACAAATTAAAAATGGTGATAGCTTAAGTAATTTTAGGGGTTCAAACCCCTCAACCCCCCCTTGACTACGACCTTTAATATATATATATAAAGAAGTATATATATATATATATATATATATATATATATATATATATATATATATATATATATATATATATATATATATATATATATATATATATATAGAGAGAGAGAGAGAGAGAGAGAGAGAGAGAGAGAGAGAGAGAAAATGAAAAATAAGGTCAAAGAGACAGCAAACAATTTTAATTTAATTTCCTGACTTTGAAACCGGAAAGATTTATCCCCAGCTAATCTAAGACAATAAAATAAAACTAATTAAAAGACAAAACAAAATAAAAAGGACAAAATAAAAAGGACAAATTAAATAAATTTGTGGTTAACCCAAAATACTAAACTCCACCTTAGCCACAACATCCCGAGTCCCCGACCTATTCAAATGCTCAAATGCGAATAGTAAAAAGAGAAATGAAGGGATGAGAGAGAAAGAGAGAGAGAGAGAGAGAGAGAGAGAGAGAGAGAGAGAGAGAGAGAGAGAGAGAGAGAGAGAGAGAGAGAGAGAAATTAGTCTGTTAGTAAAAGATAAACGAAGGAAAAATGCAATTTTGCGAAGGGAAATAAGAAGAAATTAATGATAGTAAAGAGTTTTACCGATAATTGAGACGCAGACGTAATTTTACACCATGCAATATAAAAACACTAAACTGTTTCAATTTGCAATTTAAATACATCTGGAATAAATTAAACAAAGTATGTCAATATCACACACACAGTCATATATATATATATATATATATATATATATATATATATATTAGTATATATATATATATATATATATATATATATATATATATATATATATATATATATATATATATATATATATAATTTATATATATATATATAAATATATATTTAAATATCTATATATATATATATATATATATATATATATATATATATATATATATATATATATGAGTTACGGGAAGATAAGGAAAACATGCCTCCTCTGGGAACGAACCACCTCATGCTGCAACTGAGAGCAACATACTCGATGCTCTACCGTTGAGCCATCCTGAAACCCATAAAAGTTTAATTCAAGAACAACTTTTAAGAGAACGAGCTTCCGTCAAGGGAATATCACCAGGTTTTCACCCAGTCCATCTCTCGTTCCGAAGATTTTCAATTATTAGTTGGGTGAGCGGACTCCTCAAAGAAAAATCAGTTCAATGTCCAACCTGGTTGAACACTAATTAAAACAGATGTAGCTGAAAAGGACAACTGTCAATGTTCAGTAAAGATTTAAGATTAGAATTATAAATGGATTCCAAATTTTTAAATATAGTTTTTGGTTGGTTTGTGTTATTATGGAAAACGCATTGGAATCTCTAGGATGATCTTTAGTATATGACTATTATTGATAATGCTGGAAGTGTTAGGAGATGTAAAGTAATTGCCTTTCCTAGCTGAACGGTCTCTGTGCTCCCCTCCTCTGACTAAGAGTTGACGTTGTGTGCTGCCAACTATTTAAAAAAAATGATAGCTCTATTACCATATGTAACCCCGACAAAGGGAACTGTTGTTATTTTGAACAAACTGAACAACATTGAAAATGTGAACTCCATTTTGAGTAATGAATAATTTACCCCTATTAGCAAAGATCCCTTCAAGTATATATATATATATATATATATATATATATATATATATATATATATATAAATATATATATATATATATATATATATATATATATATATATATATATATAAAAATATATATATATATATATATATATATATATATATATATATATATATATATATATATATATATATATATATATATATATATATCTTGCACATATATATATAAATATATATATGAAGCCAGAAAAAATATTGGGGGGAAGTTGAGATTAATATATATATATATATATATATATATATATATATTATATATATATATATATATATATATATATATATATATATATATATATCTTGCACAAAAGGGAATAAATTATTCTATCATTAAAAGCAATTTAAAAAAATAATAAAGATGTTATTTTATATATAAAAATATTCCTCAAGCTCTTTTAACAAACAGCAAAATGATTGATAACTTCTTCCATTTATATTGTGTACCTATGATGAAAAATTCATTGAAGATAGTTCTGTTAGCCTTTCCTCTCCTTTAGAACTGAGAAAGCATATTTTGAATATTTTCAGAGTAGAGAAAATATCCTTCTTAGTGCAAGTTGCGAGTGAGAAATATGCTAAAATCCTTTAACAATCCAAATGCGAGTGCGTAGATCAAATACATGTACAAAATTCCTAAAAATTTTAATAGATATCGATGAAATGACTGTGCTAAGATTGGTGGGTATTGATCTATGGCTGACATACTTACTCAGCAAATTGGGTGAAAAATTATCGAGAAAAGGAATTGTTAAATTGGTTTGTTTTTTTCATTTTACATTTATTCTGACACGTGGCTTTCTTAATACATTATTAAGAGAAAGCAGAAGTTCTGTTACAACTTCCAAATTACTTGAAAATTAATCATTAATGTTTGCGAGAAAACCTTTCAAAAAATCATCACATTTTCAATATGATTAAGAGCGGTTGCTGTCAATAATGAGAAAGATTTCAATATAATACATAATGGAAAAGTGAAGAAGAATAAATTTGAAATCATAATTAAACTTATAACCAATACACTCGTGATTACAGACTTCAAAATATTTGAGATTTTTGAAAAAAATTCAACATCTTGATTAATCTCAAGCTCCTTCAAAGCTTCAACATTTGCTTTATAAACCTTTTCTAAATCATAACAATCCACCTAACTTTCCACACACGTTGTTTGGAACATCCGTGTTAGTTTTCTCTATTTTGTTTCTCAGGGAATATATTTCCTATGCTTCCTCTTAAAACAGTTGTCCGCCTTGGTGTCCTCAAATAGAACCCACTCTTTTTAACTGTGACAACAAAGATTGTAATGTGTTGTACTCAACATAAATGTGAATAGCAATTAATATAGAATGCCTCTGGATATTTTCGACAGCTTGAACACCTCAAACTTCTCTTCATCGTTGCTGAATCATCATATAGTTTCTCAATCAGAATGCCATTAATTATTTGACCTTCGTAGCATTGCCTTTACAAGAAATTCTCCCATTATGTTTTCAACAGCCGCTAAATCTAAGAAATATTCACGAACCACAAATATATTTACCGTATTTCTAATTATATTAATTATTCTTATAAATTAAAAATTAAAAAGTTCAAGCCATTAAATTTTTTTATAGTTTAAATAATTTCGAGAGGGGGTTCAAAACCCTCAATGCCCCCCCCTGGCTACGGCCATATATATATATAAAGAAGATATATATATATATATATATATATATATATATATATATATATATATATATATATATATATATATATATATATATATATATATATATATATATATTTATACTCGTATGAAGTTAT
>JABUQX010147661.1:0-2500 GCA_015478945.1 Trachelipus rathkii
CTTATTATTGCAAATTTGCCACTAACAAGCATGTTGTGCCCATTTTGGCGTTCCTTGATTTTGGTTGGTTGCTCCTGTAGCCCAGGGACACCCAAGCAAATGCCATGTAGCCACAGCAGGTGTTCCAACCACCCTCCCTCCTGTTGATTTAAATAAGTACCGAGTTTCAAAGCAGTAATACCGGGCAGGAGATTAGAAAACTGTTCCGAGATGCCTTCTTTTTCTGGGTAGGTGGATCGGACTAGTGGTAGAGCCTACTGCACATTGTCTAACGGCGACGCTGTTGTCGATGGTTCGAGTCCTGGCGCGAGTGAAATTTTTCTTCGTCTTATTATTGCAAATTTGTCGCAACAAGCATGTTGTGCCCATTTCGGCGTATCTTGACTTTGGTTGGATACTCCTGTAACCCAGGAACACCCATGCAGAATGCCATGTAGCCCCAGCAGGTGTTCCAACCACCCTCTTGTCGATTTAAATAAGTACTAAGTTTCAAAGCAGTGATATCGAAGCAGGAGATTAGAAAACTGTTCTGATATGCCTTCTTTTTCTGGGAAGGTGGATCGGACTAGTGGTAGAGCTTTCTGTACATTGTCTAACGGCGACGCTGTTGTCGATGGTTCGAATCCTGGCGCGAGTGAAATTTTTTCTTCGTCTTATTATTGCAAATTTGTCGCAACAAGCATGTTGTGCCCATTTCGGCGTATCTTGACTTTGGTTGGATACTCCTGTAACCCAGGAACACCCATGCAGAATGCCATGTAGCCCCAGCAGGTGTTCCAACCACCCTCCTGTCGATTTAAATAAGTACCGAGTTTAAAAGCAGTGATATCGAACCATTAGATTAGAAATCTGTTCCGAGATGCCTTCTTTTCTGGGAAGGCGGATATTAAATTAAATATTAAATTTCATTTTTATAAAAAAAAATTTATAACAATCCAGAGAATCTATAAAAACTATTTTCTAAATTGTTAAAATTCGTGACATCACCTTATTAGCATTATGCTATCCTTATTATGCTTATTAGCATTTGAAATTGTGCTTTTCCACGTGGTATGGCTTGAGAGGTATGACGTATGATTCATCTATGACGTTGAGGATATTTATTGGCTATTTCAAAAAGATTTACCGCCTCTCCTCCCTGAAGATGTTCTATTTTATAGACTAGGCATATATTATATCTTATATCTCTCCTCTCCTTATATATATATACTATATACATATATATATATATATCTTTCTCTCCTCTCTCTCTCTCTCGCTCTCTTTATATATATATATATATATATATATATATATATATATATATATATATATATATATATATATATATTCCACAAACGTAAATAATTATTTTATTCAGACTTCGGCTCCGGCTAAGGTTTCTACATTTGAAAATTGATGAGCACTTCTTTTGGTAATATATTTTCACCTAAAAAATATTTCTTGAAAAAAATTTATACCCAAAATCTAACTCCGGCTCCGGCTCCGGCTCCGGCTCCGGCTCCGGCTCCGGCTCCGGCTCCGGCTCCGGCTCCGACTAAGGTTTCTGCACTATTTTAAAATTGTTCAGCACGTCTTCTGGTAATAATTTTTTCAAATTAAAAAATATTTTTCGAAAAAATTTCATACTCGGCTCCCGCTCCGACTCCGGATCCGGATCCGGATCCGACTAAGGAATTTGCACTATTTGAAAATTATTCAGCACGTCTTCTGACAATATATTTTTCTCCTAAAAAGTATTTAATGAAAAAAATTCATACCCAGGATCCGGCTCCGGCTCCGACTTCGGCTTCGGCTCCGACTAAGGATTCTGACTTATTTGTAAATTATTCAGCACGTCTTCTGGCAATAAATTTTTCACCTAAAAATATTTATTGAAAAATTTCATACCTAGGATCCGGTTCCGACTCCGGCTTCAGATCCGGCTCCGGATCCAACTAAGGTTTCTGTACTATTTGAAAATTGTTCAGTAAGTCTTTTGTCGACAATATATTTTTCACCTAAAATATTTCTTGAAAAATTCATGCAGGATCCGGCTAAGGATCGGCTCCGTCCGACTACTTCAGCTCCGGATCCGACTAAGGTTTCTGCACTATTTGAAAATTGTTCGGCACGTCTTCTGACAATAAATTTTTTACCAAAAAAACATTTCCCGAAAAAAATTCATGGGATCAGGCTCGGATCAACTCCTAGTGAACTGGATCAGCCTATCTTCTACATTTAGTGCTCAGCAGTCTTCGCTATTCAAAGTTTTCCTCTTTATCTTCGAAAAAATTCATACCCTGGATCCGGATCCGGATTCGGATCCAACTTCGACTTCGGCTTCGGCTCCGGATCCGACTAAGGTTTCTGCACTATTTGAAAATTGTTCAGCACGTCTCCTGGCAATAAATTTTTAACTTAAAAAATATTTTTCGAAAAAAATTCATACCCAGGATCCGGCTAAGGATCCGGCTCCATATCCGACTTCGGCTTCGGCTCCGGATCCGACTAATGTACC
>JABUQX010147661.1:10000-20000 GCA_015478945.1 Trachelipus rathkii
GATTAAATTTTAGTTTGCCAGTTTTTAAACTTAATTTCTGTCAGTATTTCTTAGCTTTTGAAAGGTGTGTTTACCAACTTAAAAACTTGCATAATGTAAATAGGTTTCAGGAATGTATCGATGATATACGATTTTGGACTAAAAAGTTTTTTTATAACTTTAACGGTAGAAAGATATTTTCACCTGTTTTTTCTTTCAATGATTTTAAAATACTCCAGAATCTTAGAAGGGATGAATCAATTGTTGTATGTAGACCCGATAAGGGAAAGGTCGGTGCGATAGGAAATCAAACTTCATAGATACATAGTTACCAATTTTTTATCAGATTCTTCCAGATTCCGTCGTCTGACTGGTGACGTTTTCAAACACATTTTACGAATAGAAGACAAAATTAATAACTTCCTCAGATCTCTCAAAAAACAAGGTGTGTCTAGTTTGCAGAATTCTCTTTTTGTTTCAGGCTCTACCCCAAGCTTACTATATGGGTTACCAAAAACCCATAAACCTGGCCTCCCTTTTAGACCTATCCTTTCAGCTATTAATTCTCCTACGTACAAACTTTCAAAGTATTTACTACCATTCATAGAACCTATTACAATTAACCAATACAGCATAAAAAACTCATTTGACTTTTCAGATTTCGTCACTTCACTTTCCATTAATGATTGCTATATGGCTAGTTTCGATGTACAGTCCCTATTCACCAATGTCCCTGTTAAAGAAACCTGCAGAATTATTGTTGACAGTCTGTTTTCATCGATAGATCACATGATCAATGGTTTAGATAGATCACAGTTTTCAAAGCTCCTTAATCTGGCTACTGAAGACACAATATTTCTGTTTAATAATGAGCTTTACTGTCAAACAGACGGAATGGCGATGGGTTCACCATTGGGCCCGGCTTTCGCTAATTCATTTCTAAGTTTCCATGAACAAATATGGTTAAACGAATGCCCAACTGAATATAAACCAATAACATATAAAAGGTATGTAGATGACTGTTTTTTAGTTTTTAAAAATCATAGTCAAGCCTCATTGTTTTTAAACTATCTCAACACTAAACATCCAAATATTGTTTTCACTATGGAAGGAGAATCAAATAATGTACTACCATTTCTAGACGTTTTAATTAAACATAGAAATAATTCCTTTTCTACTTCAGTATATAGAAAACCCTCTACCACATTATTAGGTATGAATTTTTTCAGTTTCCTCCCAACGAAATACAAATTATCTGCACTACAATGTAGGCTTTTCAGAGCATTTAAACTTTGCACCTCATGGGAAAAATTCCATGAGGAAATTGAATATTTAAGTAATTTTGCTAATTTTAATTTATTCCCTTCTAATATATTTTCTAAAATAGTATATAGATTTCTTGAAGATAAATTTCGTCCGAGACAGCCTTTCATCGATGTCCCCAAACAAAGAGTTTATTTAAAAATTCCATTTATTGGCCACTATACTGCGAAGCTGACAAATCTATTAAGCCCCACGTTGCACCGAACATTTCCATCAACTGAATTTATTTTTATCCCTACTAATAGTATGAAAATTTCCAACTTTTTCAGGCTTAAAGACATTATTCCCCACAGATTGAGATCCTCTATAGTTTACATGTATACGTGTACGGATTGCAATGTCCGTTACGTAGGCCAAACAGGTCTACAACTTCATTTGAGGGTTTCAAAGCATTTGGGTTTATCATATAGAACTAATTTGCCATTGACCACGCCAGAACATTCGTCTATCCGATCTCATAGCTTGGAAAATGGCCACTCAATCTCACGAGACCGTTTCGAAATCTTGGCCTCAGCAAGTGACTCTCTTGATAGAAAGATCCTTGAAAGTTTGTATATTTATCATTTGAAACCAGAATTAAATAAAGACCAATCCTCTATCCAACTTTTTTTACATTAATATTGTTACCATCATTGTATTCAATACTTGTTAATTTTCATATCATTGTAATCATGTTATTATTATTATTATTATTATTATTATTATTATTATTATTATTATTATTATTATTATTATTATTATTATTATTATTATTATTATTATTATTATTATTATTATTATTATTATTGTTATTTTTATTATTATTATTATTATTATTGTTATTATTGTTGTTATTATTATTGTTATTATTATTATTATTATTATTATTATTATTATTATTATTATTATTATTATTATTATTATTATCATTATTATTATTATTATTATTATTATTATTATTATTATTATTATTATTATTAATTTTATTTTTTTCAATTATTATTATTATTATTGCTATTATTATTATTATTATTATTATTATTATTATTATTATTATTATTATTATTATTATTATTATTATTATTATTATTATTATTATTATTATTATTATTGTCATTATTATTATAATAATAATTATTATTAATATTATTATTATTATTATTATTATTATTATTATTATTATTATTATTATTATTATTATTATTATTATTATTATTATTATTATTATTATTATTATTATTGTGTGTGTTTTAATTAACATTATTATTATTATTATTATTATTATTATTATTTTTATTATTATTATTATTATTATTATTATTATTATTATTATTATTATTATTATTATTATTATTATTATTATTATTATTATTATTATTATTATTGGTTACCTTCATTACTGTTATTATTATTTTATTTTTAAGAGAAACCTGTCCAGACTATATTTGTAAATATTATTATTATTATGTATTCTAATTGTATCAAAATAGGTTTTGAGATTACATTAATTACGTAAATTTAATCAAATATATATATTAATTTTGGGGCTCAAAGCACACTACATTGTGTTGCAATTAGTAGCCCCCTTTCAGAAAATGTATTATATTAATATTGTATTCTAACATGTTAAAATTAATAATGTATATTGTTCATTTCCTGAATAAATTGTTTGATTGATTGATTGATTAATTATTATTATTATTATTATTATTATTATTATTATTATTATTATTATTATTATTATTATTATTATTAATACATTCTTTATTATTATTATTATTATTATTATTATTATTATTATTATTATTATTATTATTATTATTATTATTATTATTATTATTATTATTATTATTATTACCTTTTTGAGTAATTTAATTAAACATTAAATTAAGTGAAAATAATAATAACACAAATTTAATTCCGTGATAATGCAGTGGTAAAAATATTACAAACATTAGTTTTACTTTAATTAATGCTATTTCTCTTTCACTTAAAGTGTTGAACATTTATTTTAATGGAATTTGCAGAATAATTTGCTATGCAATTCATTGCGTTAATTTAAATACTGATTTAATTAAGATTTATTATTATTATTATTATTATTATTATTATTATTATTATTATTATTATTAACATTCTTCTTCTTCTATTATTTATTATTATTATTATTATTATTATTATTATTATTATTATTATTATTATTATTATTATTATTATTATTATTATTATTATTATTATTATTATTATTTATTATTATTATTATTATTATTATTATTATTATTATTATTATTATTATTATTATTATTATTATTATTATTATTATTATTATTATTATTATTATAATTATTATTATCATTATTATTATTATTATTATTATTATTATTATTATTATTATTATTATTATTATTATTATTATTATTATTATTATTATTATTCGCTGATTGTTAGTATTATTATTATTATTATTATTATTATTATTATTATTATTATTATTATTATTATTATTATTATTATTATTATTATTATTATTATTATTATTATTATTATTATTATTATTATTATTATTATTATTATTATTATTATAAGTTTTACTTTTAACTTCCAATTCTCTGAATAATTTCTTCTGATTGTCATTTAATTTTCTTAATACTAGTCTAGAAAATAGTTTGCAAAGAAAGTAAGAGGCATATTTAAATTTATTAGTTTCTGACCGGTTTCGTCCGTAAACATCGGACATGTTCAGACCTTCGATTCTAACAATTGAATAATATATGCATATTTATATATATATATATATATATATAATAACAATAATAAATATATATAATAATAATAATAATAATATATATATATATAAATTTATATATATATATATAATAATATAATATAATATATAATATATATATATATATATATAATAATATAATAATATATATATATATAATAATATATAATAATAATATAATAATAATAATAATAATATAATAATAATAATAATAATAATAATAATAATATATAATAATAATAATAATATGTAATAATAATAATAATAATAATAATAATAATAATAATAATAATAATAATAATAATAATATATATAATAAAAATAAAAATAATAATAATAATAATAATAATAATAATAATAATAATAATAATAATAATAATAATAATTTAATAATGATAATGTATATTTAGATATAATATATGGATAATAATAATAATAATAATAATATATATATATATATATAATAATATATATATAATAATATATATTTCACTATTCCAAAACTATTTTATTATTTGCTATATCAAAGTGATCTCTTAAATAGGGCCAATTAATCATTATAGAGATCAAGCTTTGTACATATATATATATATATATATATATATATATATATATATATATATATATATATATATATATATATATATATATATATATATATATATATATATATATATAAATAAACATGTATGAAGCACTTTTAGAGTAAATATATTGTTCTATGAAAGTAATTAAATTTCTTCTTTGCTTTTCGAGCAATTTTGAAGTACTCTTTTAATAACTTTGTGTTGGAAGTTTTACCAGTTAGTTAACTAGTTACATATTTATTATTATATATATATATATATATATATATATATATATATATATATATATATATATATATATATATATATATATATATATATATAAATATATATATATATATATATATATATATATATTTATATATATATATATATATATATATAAATATATATATATATATATATATATATATATATATATATATATATATATATATATATATATATATATATATATATATATATATATATATATATATATATATATATATATATATATATATATGTATGTATATATATATTTATATATATATCTATATATCTCTATCATAATAATAATAATAATAATAATAATAATAATATATATATATTAATGTATATATATGTAATAATAATAATAATAATAATATGTAATATAATAATAATAATATAATAATAATATATATATATATATATATATATATATATAATAATATATAATAATAATAATAATATATGTAATAATAATAATAATAATATATAATAATAATAATAATAATATATATTAATAATAATAATAATATAATAATAATATATAATATATATATATATTAATAATATATATAATAATAATAATAATAATAATAATATATATATATATAATATATAATAATATATAATAATAATAATATATATCTAATAATATATATATATATATATTTATACGCGAGTATATCTTCTCTATCTTTCCACTTCGCCCACCTCTTCCTGCTGGAAAGGTGTTCTCATCCAACCTGTGGAGAAAAATGGGGATTCCTCTCAACCTTCAAAACTCAGAATGTCTGCAAGACTTTCTCAAGAAGCGCTCCACAGGTGATCTTCTTCCTCTTTTCTCAGACTCTAGGCTCTCTGATCTTTGGTATCTATGTGAGTGTTTTGTTGTGGCGCTAAATATAATGAAAGCCATGATGTATCGAAAGCCTTGATGTATAGAAAGCCTTCGAAAGAGTCTGGTACGAAGCTCTGATTTCTAAACTTTCTTCTTTTTCCGGTTTTGTTCTAGAGCAGTTGTTGTAGATGACCATCATTCATCCTTTAAAATTATTGAATAGTGGTGTTCCTCAGGGTTCTCTTCTATCCTCAACTCGTTTTCAAATTTTCATTAATGACTCTTTCTCTACTACTTCATCACCTACTACCCCACTTCTACCCTGACGACTCCATTCGTTATACTCCTTTCATCTTGAAACACTCCTCAAAAGTTGACTCTCGAGATTAGGCTGTTTGGTGATAGGAACATGCAATAGTTTTTTGTGTCTTCCGTGTACATGTGTAGATTCACAGCAAGTGAAGTAATGGATGTTGATAACCCTGAACCTTGCGAAAAGAAAACTATTAAATTTGTAGATCAAACTTGCATTAAAGACGAAGAAAACCCAACCACAGAGAAATAAAATAAGAGCAATCTTGGCAAGGAATTTGAGCCATGTAGCTAAAACCAAGATTTGGTTATTGATGTGGGATTCAGTTATCAACTCGATATATTTTTTTTCAAAGAAACACAGAAATCTGAGGAAATTTAGAAACGAGACTATGCGACTGAAATTAGGCTTTTATTTTGCTCAGAAGAATCTAACCATTGAGCGATTAAGATAATGATATTATTAAACTGGCCTAGAATAATAATAATATTGATAGTAGTGATAATGATGATGATGATGATAATAATAATAACACCCCCCTCCTTGATTAGGGCTCTGCCCGTGAGTGGTGGTAAAATCTGTAAAGAAAAATAGCAACAATTAGCTCATGATAAGAGGATGACCGTAGAGCAATTAAAATCTAATTGGGGCAGAGAATATATGGTTTTTTTCAGTGCTTCAAAAACTCAGCTCCTCCATCTTTCTACTCGATACAATCTTTCACAAAACTATGAGAGAGAGAGAGACTTCGTAAACACCCACTCAAGCATTGGTCTGTCCCACTTGCTTCTTTTTCTCGAGTTATTTCTTGGAAACAAGAATCTAAGGGGTTGGGTATCTGAAGTACCTTCAGAATTTCTTCTCGCCAACCCTTTTGTTACTTTTATATGGGTGTTGTTCGCCGCTGTATTTAGTATGCCTTACACATCTGGGTATACTGGTAAGGAGATACACCATCTATTCAAGGTTAATCTGGATTGAAAAAGTTTAGGCAACTTCACTGACTATATTTTACTGTTGAAGAAAGCCACTGGCGCTGATAAGTAGTAAAAATCATAAATTAAATGCGATGAAAACACTAACCGGAAAAACCTTTGATCAGCACAAAGAGTCCCTCTCAATAGTATATAGACAAGATCACCACCTAAACTATATATCGCTAGCGCTTGGTCTCCACGATATCACAATCCAACATTCAAAAACTAGAGGCCGTTCAGAACAAAGCTCTCAGAATAATAACAGGCCGCCTCCCTTCCACATCCGTCCACCACTTACTAACCGAAACAAAAATTCCTCCTATTTTAGAGATCATTTTGACAAGATAGGCTGCTAATTTTACAGCAACCGTACTCCTCCTAACAGACCACCCTCCTCTATTACATCTTAAATATTGCAACAATCTCCTGTTCAAGAAGGAAGCAAAACAACAGACAGCCATGGTATTATTAAACATTCCTGTATAATGCACCTCCTCCTCCATCTCCCCAGAGGGCAACCACCTTACTATTAAACACATCCACCCACTGAAAACAAAAACAATCTTCACATATCCAAGCAACATCATTCACCAGGCGCGTTCCCCCGAACTATCTCCCAGAGAACAAACCTTGAACCGTCAAACCAGAGTGTATATATGCTGTCTCGTCTCCGTTCTAGGTACCATCCCTCAATTCAGGATTATAAATTTAGATCCCACAACGCCCCCTTCCCCTACTATCAAAGATGCCACCCCCTGACAGATGATGACACAAGACACTTTTTACTAGATAGACTGTTTGGACTTGGCGAACATCAGACGTAACTTCGGTACAACGCCCCCTTCCACTACTATCAAAGATGCCACTCCCTGACAGATGATGACACAAGACACCTCTTACTAAACTGTTCGGACTTGGCGAACATCAGACGTAACTTCGGTACTCTCTTGTTCTGAGGGATATCTGGGCTCTGCCTGCCTTGGTGTCGCAGTATCTCCAGATCACCTGCTTCTCGTAGGGAAGGGAGCGGAGACTATACCAAATACTATATATATATATATATATATATATATATATATATATATATATATATATATATATATATATATATATATATATATATATATATATATATATATATATTCTAAGTTATTTTAAAAAAAATAGTCTCTAAGAAAATAAATAATGTGGAACCCTCGAGAATAATGATAAAAAAATGAAATTTACAAAATTCTGAAAAAAAAGAAAAACAAGTAACAAATTTCGCAATATGATTAAAAAGGGTGAATAAATATACTTGTTGCCGAAAAATGTTTCTTTCCCTCCTCCTCCCCCACACCCTCGAGAAAACTCGTAAAAATTCTTTCCCAAGAAAAAAAATAGGTCTAATATTGACTTAAGACCCTAGGGAAACAAAAGGAAACACAATGAGGGTATTTCCGTTGAACTTTCCTTTGGGAGTTCAATGGCAGTTTTAAAGAAAAGTGGGAAGTCTTTCAGAAAAGAAATGTGAATGTATTTATTAAAAAACTTGGATGTTTTAAGCATAATTAAATTATGAAGTTTAATAAACTGTAAAGTTTCCCTAACTATGAAAATTAATAAACTATAATGTTTTAATGCTTATGAAGCTTAATGGCCTATAAAGTTTTAATAACTATGAAGCTTGATAAATTATTAAGTTTCAATAACTATGAAGCTTAATAAATAATAAAGTTTTATATTGAAGCTTAATAAACTATACAGCTTCAATAGCTATGAAACTTAATAAACTATAAAGATTCAATAATTAAAAGGCTAATAGACTATAAAGTTTCAATAATTATGAAGCTATGAACTTTGAAATTTTAATAACTAGAATGATGATTAATAAATTCTAAAGTTTCAATAATTATGAAGCGTAATAAACTATAAATTAATAATATATTTACATATACTGTATATATGTTGTTTTGTTATTTGTTCTTTTAATTATTATTAAATAATCAAAAATATAATATAAAAAATTGATATTTATATTAATAAATATAATATAATTATATTTACAAAGTTATGACCACTTTATTAATATTATATTATTTATTATACTGAATATTTTTCTATGAATTTATTTTATTATATATTTTTCAATCATAACTTTTATTTCGTTACTAATCTTTCTCTGCTGAATACTCTTAATATTTTTATGAATTTATTTCATTTCCAAACACTACTACTACTACTACTACTACTACTACTACTACTACTATAACTACTACTACTACTACTACTACTACTACTACTACTACTACTACTACTACTACTACTACTACTACTACTACTTTTTAATAATAATAATAATAATAATAATAATAATAATAATAATTAATAATAATAATAATAATAATAATAATAATGTTCATCTATCAGTTGGTTACACCAGAACAATGAAACAATTAGATCAATGGTTTATATCAGTCATAATGATAAAAATACATTAATAATAATAATAATAATAATAATAATAATAATAATAATAATAATAATAATAATAATAATAATAATAATAATAATAATAATAATAATAATAACAATAATGATAACGATAACGATAACGATAACGATAACGATAACGATAACGATAACGATGATAACGATGATGATAATAATAGTAATAATAGTAATGATAATAATAGTAATGATAATAATAGTAATGATAATAATAGTAATGATAATAGCAATGATAATAATAGTAATGATAACAATAGTAATGATAATAATAGTGAATGTATTAAATAATAGATAATGAGTAATAATAGTAATGATACTATATCATGTTCATGGTCAATAGCACTAATCAATTAGAATGTATTGAGCAAGCAGCGATGTATATTAGTAATAATAATAGTGGCACAATAATAATAACAGAACAGTAATAAACACAATAATAGCATTATATCTATCTAAAATAATAATGGTATCAATGAATAA
>JABUQX010147661.1:22500-27500 GCA_015478945.1 Trachelipus rathkii
TATATATATATATATATATATATAGCCAGCCGTTATTACAATATATATGTCAAGAAATGTTTACTTATTGCCGCGCTATTGTCACAAATAGATTATTGCACACAGTCATATATATATATATATATATATATATATATATATATATATATATAGCCAAACATTTATTCAGCCGTCAGTTAATAGAGGTTAGATATTGAAGAAATTTTTGCTGTTAATGAAATACATATAAGCCATATATATATATATATATATGGCTATATATATATATATATATATATATATATATATATATATATATATATATATATGGTAAAGGTTTATATACCCCGACACCTTTAGGAAAAATTCAAAATCTAAAAGAAAACAAATTTTCATCTTCAATGTTTTGTATCACTCTAAATAGACCCATCTATCTATATTTGTGGTTTGAAGTCATTTTTAAAGCAACATGGATATTTACTGGCAAACTCAAAGCAACATGTTATATCCACGAAATTCAGAAATGTTCGTCTCTGTGGAGAATTTGAGCCAAACTGTAAAGCGAACAAGCCAGCAGGCCTGAAACTGTATTCAGCCTTCCTTCACGCAACCGCCCAGAACCAACAAATTCAGGCCGCCCACTTGATGGCAGCAGGCTCAGCTAGGAGGCTTTTGGGAGCTGGGCCACGTAACCCTGCAGTCCTGGGCAGCACTCCAGCCCCACTGGCCTGCGCCCAGCGCTCACCCCAACACCTTCTGCCAGCAGAGCAGTACTGCGCCATGATCAACCCCAACTCAACCGTAAGCGTTATTAACAGATATTATAAAGAGCCCAGCCGCCGCCGCCGCCGTGCAGCCATTGTCGCCGCCGCTATATATATATATATACGATATCGCGCCGTCATTAGTTATATATCATAGCCATATTATAAACATGTATGTATGCGTGTATGTATATAAGAACGAGAGAAGTAATTTAAGTGTCATAACCAGAATATATATCAGTAAAACTTTTCTTAGAAATTGAACATGAGAATGTTACGAAGTGGACAGCACGTTCTAATTTTAAGCTTTCAATTTATTATTATTATTTTATTATTTCATTGCCGATATCACGCCACTAGAACAACGTCAGTCAGCTTCTTCATTGATCACTAGCCACAATAACAATATCAGCCGCTATTTCAATACATATTATTATTCATACCGATATTTCATCAGTCAGGTCAGGCCTATCATCACTACTATCACTATCAGCCCCGAATATCACTATCACCATACTGAATGGTCACCGAAATCGGTCATCGCTTCATCGAATAAATACTGAAATATCGTCAAACAATAGTTATTATTATTATCAACATCATCGCTCTCATTAGCGAAAACTTCACGAATAAACAATGTATTCTTCCATCAACATCTTCATTCTGATCTAAGACCATCATTTATCATTATTATTATTATTATTACATTATATTATTATTATTATTATTATTATTATTATTATTATTATTATTATTATTATTATTATTATTATTATTATTATTATTATTATTATTATTATTATTATTATTATTTTATGGTAATCTTATATAATATTATTTTTATTATTATTTTTATTATTATTATTAAGATTATTATTATTATTATTTTTATTATTATTATTATTATTATTATTATTATTATTATTATTATTATTATTATTATTATTGCTATTATTTTTTACTTTTTATTATTAAATTATTATTATTATTATTATTATTATTATTATTATTATTATTATTATTATTTTATTATTATGTTTGTTCTTCATGAACATCAGTCAGCCATATCATACTAATATATCGTCGAAATATATTATTATTATTATTATTATTATTATTATTATTATTTTACGTCAGACATCGCAAAATATCGTCACCAGTGAATCAGCCTACTGCCGTTTGTCAGCCGTCATTTAGCCAGATTAGTTTATTATCACAGCCGGGCACTATTATTATTATTATCGTCAGTCAGCTTTCAGTCAGTCAGTCATTACCAGCTTGAATGTATTATTATCACCAGTTTGATTATCATTTTCCTAGAATTGAATAGCGTCAGTCACCGCTTATCGCTTAGCTTAGCCGCCGCCGACGTCGCTTATTACTTAGTCACATTTAGTCATTAGTCATTGATTTAGCCGTCATCGTATTGAAATATTATTATTAGTATAAATATTATTATTGAGTCAGTCGCCAGCTGAGTCACGACACTATTTGATTATGGTTAGACAATACAGTTGGCCAATGGTCGTCAGCTTATCAGTCAGCTATTGCCGCCAGACAGTTTGATATTAGTATTCACTGAATTAAGGCCATCAATAGCCGACACACACATTTCGGTTTAGACGCCGATTTTACTATTACTAGATCAGCTTCAGCCAGCCGTCAGCCAGTCAGCTTTCATATTACTACGCCGCCGCCATTGACTGCCATTGCCGAAATAGTCAGCCTTCAGGCTGCATATTAGCGCCGCCGCGATTGCGCCGTTGCCGCCAGCCATTGAGCTTTCAATATATTACACAGCCGCTTATAGAAGAGCTGAGTTGCCGAGCTACGCTGAAGCCGCCATATTGCTTTCGCGAGATGATGAGAGAGTATATATTGCCGCCGCTTGAAGGCCACGTTTGCGCCGTACGCCGCCGCAGAGTATATATTAAATTATATAGCCATATTAGAAATAGTCAGCCGCCGATTACCAGCCATTAGCCGAATATATTTGAGCCAGCCACATTACATTAGCCAGCCAGCTTGCTTACATATATATATATATATATTTATATTATTTACTTCATTTTCATTGAAGCTAATATATTCAGCCAGTCAGCATAGCCGCCTTCTGATCTCTTCCATCATCAGCAATTTTAAACCGCTGACAATGAAATTGCTACCGCAACAATGCAACATGCATTATGCAGTCGTCTGCCGCTTAGGCTGAGAGGTTGGGCCACAAGCAATAGTTGCTGCAGTAGTAGAGAGGTAGGAGAGAGAGAGAGAAGCCATGTTGTATATTGTTTACTTAGTTATTGCCGCCGCTGATTACTGCCTGTCAGCTGAAGAAGGCTAGAGCAGAGAGAGAGAGAGAGGTGAGATAAACATTGAAGGCTGAAGGAGTGATACAAGCTGCTGGTACAGCAGAGCACATGCCGCGCAACAGCTGAAGGGCGTTGCTGTTACTGGCCGCCGACGCATATTGTCATTGTTACGCCATTACGCCAGCCAGCTGAAGAGCCAGCTGCTTACGAAGGCCGCCACACTGAGCGGCCGCGCCAGGCTGCTGCCGGGCAGCCGCCAGTTTATAGGTAAACAGACACTGCCAGCCGCCACGCCGAGAGGCGCCTGCTTCTGCGTAGCTGCTGCTTAGCGCTGGAGCCAGCCAGCCGCCACGCCGCCGCGCCGCTTCGGCCACGCCACAGCCGAGAGCTGAGCGCCGCCGCCACGGAGCCGTTAGCAAGCGCTGCTGCTGCTGCCACGCCAGCTAGCGGCCGCCAGCCGCGCTAGCTGCCGCTTAGGCTGTTGAGTACGCAAGCCTGCCAAGAAGGCTTACATAGAGAGAAGGCCAGCCGCGAGCCATTGATTACGCCAGCCAGCATTTAGCAGAGAGACAAAGGGTACAGTTGGCGCTAGCTGACAGCCACGCCAGCCACAGCTTAGCCATCGCGCCAAAATTGAGCGGCCGCCTGTCACGCCTGCATACGCCAGCGATATCACTGTTACTATTTGGTTATTTATATATATGGATATTGTCTTCATATATTGCTTGTTGCTAGTCAGCGTCGCCTGTTGTTTCGTTTGTCATTTTTCACGTCATATTGTTGTCGTTATCATCGGCAAGATTGATTATTATTTATCGATTGTTTACTATATTATTATTATGACTATTATTTGTTATCATATCTATATATATATATATATATATGTATATATATATATATATATATATATATATATATATATATATATATATATATATATATATATAGGGGTGTGTTTATATATATAAATATATGTATATAGAGAATATTTATTATATATATATATATATATATATATATATATATATATATATATATATATATATATATATATATATGATTTTAGTGTCATCATGTTGAAAAGCATATAAAAGTAAATTACATTATATATATATATATATATGGTATATATATATATATATATATATATATATATATATATTATATATATATATATATATATATATATATATATATATATATATATATATATATATATATATATATATATATATTAGTTTATTTCATGTTTCGTTTTATGCTATTAGATATCTATATATATATATATATATAGATATATATATATTTATTATATATATATATATATATATATATATATATATATATATATATATATATAAATATATATATATATTTACGGTATATAAATATATATATATATATATATATATATATATAAATATATATATATATATATATATATGGTTTGTTATTCGTTTGTTTTTATCGTCATATATATATATATATACATATATATATATATCATTATTTACGTATTCTGTATTATACATCATGACATTATCGTTATGTTTCAGCCATATATATATTAGTTGTTAGTTTATTATTTGTCGGTCGTCATTTACTGCTTGCTCATAATATGTCATTTGTTTCATATATATTTGTCGCTATTATCGTCGTCATATATATATATATCTATTATATATATATATTATTATTATTATTATATATATATATGTCAACATATTATTTATATATATATAATATATATATTATATATATATTTATATATATATATATATATATATATATATATAAATATAGGTCTTTGCTATATATATATATATATATATATATATATATATATATATATATTATATATATATGTTATATATATATATATATATATATATATACATATATAGATATATATATATATATATCGTCATCGCTTGTTTCATTATTACAT
>JABUQX010147663.1:0-12195 GCA_015478945.1 Trachelipus rathkii
TATTGTGCTTCGTTCAATCGTTTGGGTGTTTAACCGTTTTCGCATTTATCGTAAAACGCTTTCGCGTTTTCGTGCGCTATATATATATATATATATATATGGACTTGCTAGAAAATTTAAATACTTTTGTGATTTGTTCACTAAAATTAGTTAACTACAACTGGTTCAAAGTCGTGACAGTAATTTGAGTCACACTCGAAGTCTAACAGTATTGAAAGACTTGTAAGTGTGAGTATAATACTCTCAAGATCAACTGTCGAAGCAAATGCGTTATGGCATCTTCACCCACTGTGGTTTGGGATTACTTCGATATTATATCTCAAGACATCGCAATGAGTACACTTTGCAATCGTAATTACCCTAGAAAAGGTTAAGAAACCACCTAAGCCGCGAACACAATGAAATGTGAGAAAAGTAAAGGGGGAAAGAATCTCCAATACCAGCTTTAAAATTGAACAGATTACTCTTGAAACTTGTATAGAAATACAAAGATATGAACGCTATAAACGAAAATAAAAATACAAAGGATGAATAGAAAATTTTGCACACGATACTTTCTCACGTTGAAATGAAAGTAGCGCTTCATTTCCACCCGTTACGTCAAAGTAAATATTACAGGCTGTTGTTTGTGAGAAAATGTGACTGCGTTAAAACTAAGACTCAATAACCTCTACCAAACAATCATTCCAAATAGCTTTCTCCATCGAACGACGAATGGTCAAGCTCTCAATCAGCAGTTTATTTGTTTTCTCTGAATAGTTATGTAGACAATTATTTCAAACGCCTAAATTTTGTGTTGTTCGCTGAACCACTCGGTAAACGTCACACGGGTGAGTATCTTGAGTGATTTATTTAATGGAATGTTGACGAAATGGAACCTATCTCCAGATAATGCCACTGTCAATAGAGATGCTGGTGCCAATATAAAGAAAACTTTGTTTTTTTTTCTTTTCATAACGAAAACTCCGTTAGTCATCAACATTAGAAATGATGTGACATCTCGAACAATAGTCAGCGAAGTTCTCTCAAAATGTAGGTCAATTACAGCACACTTTAATCATTCGGCCATGGCTCGATAAGAATTAAAGAAATTATAAGACCAAAATTACCGTTCCACAACTTTCAGTAATACATGACGTTACCACGTGCTGGAACAGCATCGCAAAATAATGATAGAGATACAAGAACTTAATGAATCTTTTTGTTTGTACGGCCGAACTAATAAAATAAATGTCTTAACATCTCATGACATTCTACTCTAACCAAATGTATCATTGCGCTCATTTGAAGATACCACCATGATAATGCTTTCCTCTCGTACACAGTCTGAAGAGTATTAGTATCCTAAGACAAAGACAGTCAAGGAATAAAAATAATGAGAGCGACGATATTGAAAGAAATTAAAAGGTTGACGTTTAGAGAGAGAGAGTATCGGCTTGTATTCCATAGCTACGTTTTTGGACCCTAAACAAAACAAACAATTTTTCACTTCTTTTTTTTATGGAGAGTATTAAAGCCAGTGTCTGCCTAAAATGTGAAGAAATTAAAATATATATATATATATATATATATATATATATATATATATATATATAAATAAAGAAATATATATATATATATATATATATATATATATATATATATATATATATATATATATATTATATGCAGGTATATATATATATATATGTAATAATAACTATAATATTAACAATATATATATATATATATATATATATATATATATATATATATATATATATATATATAATATAATATAATAATAATATATAATATATATATATATATATATACGAATATATATATATATAATATATAGACATATATATATAATATATATATATAATAATAAATAATAATATATAATATATTTATATATACACATACATATAATATAGATATAATAATATATAATATATATATATAATATATGTTTATATATGAAAATAATATATATAGATAATATATAAAAAAAAAATATATATGCATATATATATATATATATATATATATATATATATATATATATATATATATATATATATATATATATATATAATATATATATATATGTATATATATATATATATATATAACTATATATATATATATATATGTATATATATATATATATATATATATATATATATATATATATATATATATATATATATATATATATATATATATATATATTAGTTCAAGAAAAACAAAGAACCATAATTGCTGCTTCGCACCATAAAACAAGTACTACTGTCACCGCCGTCATATGAATAGAATTTTACATTCAAGTAGTAATGTTAAGTTTATAAGTTGTCTGAGCAGGCATCATAAATCAGTAGACCAATATATCAAGAGAAACGCATTTGAAATGGCGAAGATCCTCTTGCATGGTGGAGGAAGCCTGAGGAGATGTATCCTGATCTTTCACAATTACAAAGGACTTACCTTGCTGGTCCGCCATAAAGTGTTGCCAGTGGAGGTTTACTTCAGTGGTGCTGGTATGAGATATGATGTAAATCGCAGTATATTAAATTCTCAGTGATGGCTAAAAAATGATTATTATATTTGAAGTATAACCTTTCAATAATAATTATTTCAATTATTATTATGCTATCATAATATAGCTCTATAAATTAATGAAATGACTGGACGGGGAAGACGTAGGGGTGGGCGCGAATGGAGTTCTATATTGATTTTGCCAAAGTCCGTGTCTCCATGATAATCATGAATCTTTAACTCTCAACCTAGCAATTTATTATTGTCTCAGACCCAGCTAACCAGGGATTCTTTCTCAAATAAACTTAATATTATCAACTAAACTTGTTTTGTAAATTCCGACTGAATGGAGGAGTCTGCGCCTATATAAACATTAATGCTCCTGTAACACGTCTCGACAACCTTGAATCTCTTAACTTCGATGTTTTATGGCTTAAAATCTCTCCCTACTAATACCATTATCTTGTGTTTCTGCTACTGCTCCCCTAATGAAACAGATTTTCACGCCCTTTTTGACTTTCTTACTACTTATTATGAGATTGTTACTTCTTCCCATCCAAATGTCGAGGTCCTCTATTTAGGGGATTTCAACGTACACCACACCGAGTGGTTATGCTCCTTTCATACTGATGCAGGTGGAGGAGGCCAAAACATTCAGTATTCTCAACAATCTGGAACAACTAATTAAGGAACCTACACTCATCCTAGATCGAACAAACCAATTCTTGAACACGTTCGACTTATACTACTCGATATAAATACACATTCTTCCTCCTATCGGTTACTCTGACCACAATCTCGTGGCTTTTAATTATATTTTCTCTCCAGCATCTTCATCATGACCTAAACGTACTTTGTCACTTTAATCGGGCTAACTGGGGGGGGATTGCGTCGTTTCTTTGCTAACTATTCTTGGAATGAATCCTGCTTTGACTCTGAGGACGATTAGGTCACTGCTGAAAAGGTAGGGGACGTGATCACCAATGGAATGAGCAGGTTCATTCCATCTTCAACTAAATCTTTTTCTTCCCAAAATCCATTGTTCGATGGAGTTTGTTCTCGTGCCATTCAGGAAAGAGACACGTCGCGTATCGGGCATGGAAAAACACTCGTTCTCCTATCACTCTTACTAATTTTCATTCTGCTAGGAATCGTTGCAGGGATATTATTCGACAGGCTAACACTTTTACTAAAAGAAAGTATGCCAACCTCCTTGGTTCTCCTACTTATAAAAAGTTATGGCCTCTTGCCAAAAACATCTTTAACAACTTTTGTTAATCTGCCTTTCCTCCCCTTATTCGCTCTGACGGATCTGTAGCTAACTCTCCTTCTGAAAAGGCCAATCTCTTCAGCCTCCTTTTTTCATCTAATTCCCATCCCTCCTCCTACTCCTTCTCTCAGGTGTCCCATGTCTCTACCTGTGATTACACATGATCAGGTGTATGAGATGCTGAGATCTATGAACGTCAGGAAGGCTAGTGGTCCGGATGGCATTCCTCCCCGTGTTCTGAGGGAGTGTGCAGCTGAGCTGGTGCCTGTCCTTGTTCATCTCTACTCTCTATGCCTTAATACTAATAATTTTCCTCAATGCTGGAAGCGCGCATATGTTCAGCCGATCCCGAAAAAGGGTAGCAGTTCTGATCCTTCAAACTATCGTCCTATAGCTCTCACCTGTATTCTATCCAAAATCTTTGAAACTCTCCTTAAATCTCATTCCCTTCTTTCAGATTATCAGTATGGCTTT
Organism: Trachelipus rathkii; assembly: GCA_015478945.1. NCBI lineage: Eukaryota > Metazoa > Arthropoda > Malacostraca > Isopoda > Trachelipodidae > Trachelipus > Trachelipus rathkii. Next base: position 4,265 of record JABUQX010147663.1, read on the forward strand.
CGCCGCTCAAGGTCAACTGGTGACATACTTTCCTATCTCACTGACTTATGGTCTTCTGCCCTTAGGGACTATGGGGAGTCTTGTGTGGTGGCGCTTACATATCGAAAGCTTTTGATCGGGTATGGCACGCGTCATTTTTTTTTTGTATTAAATATTTATTTATATAAAAGCAAACGATAGCTCAGTGGTAGAGCACTCGCCAAACAAAGCGAGGGTCCCAGGTTCGCAACTGGTAGGGTGGGAGAATGCGAGCTATTCTCTCCTTGGGCTTGGCTTCGTCCTGCTAGGACGTTACTTGAGTATACCCCCCTTCCTAGATTAGGGCTCTGCCCGTGAGCGGTGATATATATATATATATATATATATATATATATATATATATATATATATATATATATATATATATATATATATATATATATATATATATATATATATATATATATATATATATATTTATCTCTCACACCTCGCCCCCCCCCCCATTATGGGAGAGGCCATACCCGCCGATGCCACTGGGCTCCTCCAGAGATTCTTCAAGGATGATATGTTCCATGTTGTTCTGTGTTGGGAGTTAGTTAAACAGGAGAGAAAGAAGCGGGATGTTTCCTTCGGAACCTGGTTACAGTTTTAACACGTTTGTGGTGGTTGGTTAAGGTTGAATGTGTGTTTGTAGTATTGTAACTTAAGGTGGTGGCCGCATCTTAGCTTTGCCAAGGATGACTGACTGATTTTTGGTAGTGAGTTGAATTCTGGTGCCATTTCTGGCGGGTGTTTGTTTAAAATGTTGTTTGGTGGTCTGTGTGTTAAGTGGTTTTTGTTAAGTGTCGTGTGGATTTGTTTATTGTGTGTTGTGTTGTTTGGTGGAGATGGAATGTTGTTCAGAATTTGTTTGAAATATAGAGCTGGTGAAGAAGAAGGATGTTTGAGTCTGTGGCGGGTGGGGATAGAGAGTGCAATGTGGCATGAGTGTTGGGGTGTTCGGGTTTTGGAAAAGAATTTTATGCCTATCATGTAATCTTGTTTGCAGATGAAGTTATGTTGTCTGTGTGTTTTGTGAAGATGAGATGAGTGTCAAGTGTTACTCTGAGGATTTTGGGAGTTTTGTTAAAGGGTATAGCAATGTTGTTTAGGTAGATTTGGGGGTGCGTGGCGTCAAGTTAGAGGTCGATTTGTTTGGTGAGGCGGACATTGATTTCTGTTAGCCAAGTTTGAAGTTGGCTGATGTATTGTTGTGTCAGGTTTGTGGCCGTGTTTAGGTTCTGATGTGTAGTGATTATGGTGATGCATCTGCATAGGTTGTTATAATTGTGTGATCTGTTTGTGGTTGTGGTAGATCGGCCGTAAAAGGTTGAATAGTGTGAGGGATAGTATTGCGACTTGGGGTACTCCGTTGTTGATGTCTACTCTTCTGGATTTTATATTGTTTGTTTGTATTTGTGCTGCTCGTCCTGATAGAAAGTTAGAGATCCATTTCTTTAGATTAGTGATGATGATAGATTTTATTTTTAGATCAAGTTATGTTTGGGTACTGTATCGAATGCTTTGTTGATGTCGATCGCTGTGATAATTATTTTATAATTATGAGTTGGTTTAGTTTAGGCCAGTGATTGTGGGTTATATAATGTTTGTTGAGTGCAGTTGTAGTAAGTGGTTTTGCTTCAAACTGTGTTGGAATTTGTGTTTGAAGATGTGCGGAGTTATTTTGCTTAGTGTGTGTTTTTTTTATAGTAATTTGCATATATATAATATATATATATATATATATATATATATATATATATATATATATAGATATATATATGATCTTTCATATATATATATATATATATATATATATATATATATATATATATATATATATATATATATATATATATATATATATATATATATATATATATATATATATATGGACAAAGTTACTTAACGGCCACATGGAACGGGAGGTCGGATCAAAAAACTTTTTTCGCAGATAGCCTCTATGATACATAAATAGATGTTTTAAAGGGGAGAAATGAATTTTTTTCTTCTTCTATGTTCTATGGGTGAAATGAAGTTAATTAGATTAGGTTAGGTTAGGTTAGGTCACCCCTAGGAAAAAAAATTCATTTCGCCCCTAAAACAAAAAGGTTTAGTTGGCCTTAAAATATCATTTTCTTAAAACATTGAAAACAAAATATTGGGGGAAGGTAATACGGATGTTGGAGAAATTTGGGGGAAGGGACAGAGTCAAGTGTGAAAGAGTAAGTTCCACAGTTGACTCTTCCCTTCCCCAAATTTATGACCGTATAACGCACGACGTCTTCTGATATATGAATAGGCGCTTAAGAATGTACTTCCCTACATGATACACAAGAAAAAAATATTTACTTTTAAAACTTTTCATCTTCACCAATAAAAATATTTATTTTTATTTAAACTATGGTTTGATATAAACTGCATTTACTAATTTACCCTATTAACGTGTAGCCGTTAAATAACTTTTACCAATATATATATATATATATATATATATATATATATATATATATATATATATATATATATATATATATATATATATATATATATATATATATATATATATATATATATATATATATATGAAAGAAAAAAATCCTAAGTAGTGCTACATAAGTGAAAGTGACGTTTACTTTTGTTTGATTCACAAGTTCTCCACAAAAATTGTTATAATTTACAGAATATGATGTAATAACAATGTATTCTATTTTGAGAATAATAAAAAAATTATATATATATATATATATATATATATATATATATATATATATATATATATATATATATATATATATATATATATATATATATATATATATATATATATATATATATATATATATATATATATATATATATATATATATATATATATATATATAATCAAAATACTTTATTCTCACTAAATAATACATAGTTATGCTTACATAATAAGATTAATACATAGGAATATATAGATGAGAAAAGGGCTACGAGGACGTTTTCGTCCATTGAGCCCAAATAATAATAATAATAATAATAATAATAATAATAATAATAATAATAATAATAATAATAATAATAATAATAACAGTAATAAACTAAAACTAACAGTATTAATGATGATAAACATTTCACATTATAACATTATTATATAATACAGTAATAAAAATAATAATAATAATAATAATAATAATAATAATAATAATAATAATAATAATAATAATAATAATAATAATAATAATAATCTTCATCTTCTTCTTCATTTCCCAAGATTGGGAGTAAGGTGCGTAGCATGCATCGGAAAAGAAAAGCAGTAAAAGAATATGACAAAAGTCGAAAAGAAAGCCCAGCCTTACCGCCCCCTCTGTACCATTAATTAGTGAGAACTCGTCGCAGTCAAAAAAATCCACCCTAGAGCTTCATGGGACCGCGATGGACCCTCACTATGGTAGATCGTCAATGTAAGGGTTCATCCCTTGGCCCAGGTGGGCCACAACCATACCTCCTCACAAAACCCCGCCATTCACTCCTGTTATACACCTTTCTTCTCGCCTCTACCAAACTCACATTTCTCTCCTTCAAACATTCGTTTACTGACTCAATCCACTTTTTCTTCGGTCTCCCAGCCGGTCGGTTCCCAACACACTCGCCACAATACATCCGCTTAACCAACTGACTACCATTCATCCTTTCCACATGACCAAACCATCTCAACATACTTTCATTTATTCTCTCATTTACCCCTTTCTTCACACCACACAACTCTCTAATACGTTCATTCCTCATTTTATCAATTCTTCTCACACCTAGCACACCCCTAAGATTGTCCATCTGAACACATTGAACTTTAGATCTATACTTCTTATTCCAGACCATAGTCTCACTACTATACATTAACACAGTTAACAACATACCCTCATGTAAGACCCTAGCGCACTCAAGACTTAGTCCCTTTACATCCACCAACGATTTAATTGCACCAGCCACCTTCCTGCCATTCACAACTTTCCTACTACACTCTGCATCATCCGTTCCCTTTTCATCCAACATCCTAAATATTTAAACTCAAGACACTTGTTCCAGCTGCTCACCATGTAACATAACTTCACACCGAGGACTGTCCTCGCTCACAAATATAACCTTACTCTTATCTACGTCTACTTTCAAACCCCTCCTTTTACACACCCTGACAAATCTCTCTCTACCAATCCTCTCAAACTCTCTTCAGATTCACCACACAAAACCAAATCATCCGCATATAATAGGTAGGGCACCCTCCACTCACCTCCATTCCCCATCATTCTAACACCATTTCCTGCCACCCGCATCTCTAATTCTTTCATAACCCCATCCATATACAAATTGAATAACCAAGGTGACATAACACATCCCTGCCTCACTCCCTATTAATATATACCAATCGCATTTGGCCACCATTTATTCTTCACACCTTCACTATAGTCATACCTACCTTTGATTCCATTCAGAAACCTACCACCACCACCATATATCACATTATATATATATATATATATATATATATATATATATATATATATATATATATATATATATATATATATATATATATATATATATATATATATATATATATATATATATATATATATATATATATATATATATATATATATATATATATATATATATATATATATAGTCTCACTGCTATACATTAACACGGGTAACAACATACCCTCATGTAAGACCCTAGCGCACTCAACACTTAGTCCCTTTACATTGGGTGTTGTCGGGAAGATATATGCTGGTGTTTTGGTCGAAAGAGTGCGTCGAGTGACTGAAGGACTGATTGGTGAAGAACAAGGTGCGTTTAGGAGTGTTAGAGGATGTGTGGATCAAATCTTTACATTGAAACAAATGATTGAGAAAATGAGGGAGAAGAATAATAAATTGTATCTAGGTTTTATGGATTTGCAACAGCCGTATGATAGGGTTAATAGGGAAGCTCTATGGCAGGTGTTAGTGATATATGGTGTTGGTGGTAGGCTTCTGGATGGAATCAAAAGTATGTATGACAATAGTGAGGCGTGTGTAAGAATAAATCGTGTCAAGGTGATTGGTTTAGTATTAATAGCGGAGTGAGGCAGGGTTGTGTTATGTCTCCTTTGGTTATTCAATTTGTATATGGATGGGGTTATGAAAGAATTAGAGGTGGGGGTGGCAGGAAATGGTGTTAGAATGATGGAGAATGGAGATGAGTGGAGGGTGCCCTACCTATTATATGCGGATGATTTGGTTTTGTGTGGCCAATCTGAAGAGAGTTTGAGAGGATTGGTAGAGATTTGGCAGGGTATGTAAAAGGAGGGGTTTGAAAGTAAACGTAGATAAGAGTAAGGTTATGGTTGTGAGTGAGGACAGTCCGCAGTGTGAAGTTATGTTAGATGGTGAGCAGCTGGAACAAGTGTCTGAGTTTAAATATTTAGGGTATGTGTTGGATGAGAGGGAACGGATGATGCAGAGTGTAGTAGGAAAGTTGTGAATGGCAGGAAGGTTGCTGGTGCAATTAAATCGTTGGTGAATGTAAAGGGACTAAGTCTTGAGTGCGCTAGGGTCTTACATGAGGGTATGTTGTTACCTGTGTTATTGTATAGTAGTGAGACTATGGTCTGGAATAAGAGTATAGATCTAAAGTTCAATGTGTTCAGATGGACAATCTTAGGGGCATACTAGGTGTGAGAAGAATTGATAAAATGAGGAATGAACGTATTAGAGAGTTGTGTGGTGTGAAGAAAGGGGTAAATTAGAGAATAAATGAAAGTATGTTGAGATGGTTTGGTCATGTGGAAAGGATGAATGATAGTCGGTTGGTTAAGCGGATGTATAGTGGCGAGTGTGTTGGGAACCGACCGGCTGGGAGACCGAAGATGAGCGAATGTCTGAAGGAGAGAAATGTGAGTTTGGCAGAGGCGAGAATAAAGGTGCATAATAGGAGTGAATGACGGGGTTTTGTATGGGGGCATGGTTGTGGCCCACCTGGGCCAAGGGATGAACCCTTACATTGACGATTTACCATAGTGGGGGTCGTCGCAGTCCCATGAAGCTCTAGGGTGGATTTTCTGTCTGTGACGAGTTCTCACTAATTAATGGTACAGAGGGGGCGGTAAGGCTGGGCTTTCTTTTCGACTTTGTCATATTCTTCTACTGCTTTTCTTTTCCGATGCGACACGCACCTTACCCCAGTCTTGGGAAAGAGGTAGATAAAGAAAAAAAGAAAAAAATATATATATATATATATATATATATATATATATATATATATATATATATATATATATATATATATATATATATATATATATATATATATATATATATATATATATATATATATATATATATATATATATATATATATATATATATATATATATATATAATATATATATATATATATATTAAGGGATGTGCCGAATAGTGAAAAGCCGAATACCGAATGTTCGGCTACAAAATAATATTCGGCCGAATAATTACTTCGCTATTCGGCCGAATAGTTTATTTCAAAGTTCGGTCATCCATTCAGAGGAAAATAAAGAAAACTTACACTTGTCAACAAAAAAGGTGAAATTTTTCTTGGATGTACTTTTGTAGCAGATATATAGTAATTCGGAGGTGCTGATTCCATATATATTCTCAGATTTGCTGATCACATCCAGTTTTCGTGCAATCATGGATTCCTATTTTTGCATATTCTCTAGGAAACAAAATTCATGCGCGCACTACGTAGGCTATATAGACGTTACCTTCCGCATATATCTACAGTAGCAGCAAGTTTACTGCGGTCGATATTCGGGAAGCATGTGGTAGCTTTAGTACGTCTACATGTATGGATGCCAATGACCTGGATGATGTCTATCATCCATCTGAAATACAGTCGGATGGTCCGTCATTGTTCACCCAGGGTGAACTGAACGATCTTGTATGAGTTGTATTTGCGGAAGTTGTCTAGGCTGGTTAGCTTCAGGTTGCATGAAAAATGAGCTACTGAACCATGGACACAAAGAGTAACATTTATCGTAACATAGAAGCAGAGCTGCGGAGGCTCTTCCAGTAGGTAACCTTGTGTATTGCAGTAAAGTTGCAGGCCTACTACTCGCTATGGGACTCCCAGCATACGATGCAGGTGAGTGGCGACTGTTTATTGACACTTCCAAGAGCAGTTTAAAGTGTGTGTTGTTACACAATGGCAACAGGTACGGTTCCAGTAGGGTACTCGGTACGGATGAGAGAGGTATGCAAAAATCAAGACAGTTTGGAGAGGCTACAATATCAGGTACATGGATGGTAAATATGTGTCGACCTCAAAATGGTAAACATTTTGCTCGGTCAGCAAGCAGGTTTCACCAAATATCCCTGCTTCCTGTGCTATTATGACAGCCGGGCGGCAAAGGATCACTGGACCAAAAGAGAATGGCCACCGAGGGAAACCTTGACGCCAGGTGACAGGAACATTGTACGTGAACCACTTGTACAGAGAGAAAACATCATCTTACCTCCACTACACATAAAACTTGGTTTGAAGAAACAATTTGTGAAGGCCCTGGACCATGATGGTGAATGCTTCCACTATATATGTAACGTTTCCTGGTCTGAGTGACGAGAAGAAAAAAAGCTGGGATTTTGATGGCCCACAAATACGGACACTCACTCCGTGATGCTGCCTTTGCTAACAATGACTGTGTTAGAGGCAGAGCGTGGAATGCTTTTTCCGATGTACAGAAATTTCTGGGGAACAGGAAAGCCGAGAACCACTAACATTGTACAGGAACTGCTAGACAGTTTTCATTCTCATGGATGTAGAATGAGTATAAAGTTGCACTACTTACATTCTCACCTAAGAAAATATCCGGATAACCTAGGCGATGTTAGTGATGAGCAGGGTGAAC
>JABUQX010147666.1:7500-10000 GCA_015478945.1 Trachelipus rathkii
GAAATGTAGGAGTTCTTGAATGTTAACATGTTTTGGGACAGAACAAAAAACATCGTCTACATATCTTAACCATGTAGAGTTATGGAGAAGGGGATGATCAGAAATAAAATAGAATTCGAGTAATTCCATACAGATATTACTAAGGATAGGAGAGAGAGGGGATCCCATAGCTAGACCGTAGGTTTGTTTAAAGAATAGATTGTTGAAGGTAAAAAAGCTATGTTCTAAAGACAGAAGAATGAGTTTTTTAATGAAAGCAAAAGGATAGTTTAAAGTAAAGTTTGTTTCTGAGATGAATCTCTCTAAAAGGTCGAGAGTAAACTGAACAGGAACTGACGTAAATAGAGAAACGACATCAAAACTTACAAATTGATGGGTAATAGGGTTCAAAGATTTGGTACGGTTTATGAAATTTAAAGTGTTAGAAAGATGAGAGCCGGAAATATTACCTACTAACGGTTTTAGTTGTGAAGAAATCCATGATGATAACTTATATGTAACACAATTTACGTTTGAAATAATAGGTCGAATGGGATGATTGGGTTTATGTATCTTCGACCTATTATTTCAAACGAAAATTGTGCTGAATTAGGCATATAAGATTTATTGTTAGAATGAACGTTAGGAAATTGTTCACATATCAATTTAAGGTTTTTATTAAATTGAATTTGGGAATTTTTCAAAGGATTATTATTAATTTTAACATAAGTGTTTTCATCTGACAAAATGGAATTACACTTCGAAATATAATCTATATGATTTAAAATAACGACTTGATTTCCTTTATCACTTCTCGATATAACAATATCTTTATTCTTCTTAAGATCCATTAAAGCTTTGTAGAATTTAAGTGGTAGATTATTTTGTTTTCTACTAGTAACTATTTCATTTATCAAAATGCCTTTCAAAATGTCCTGATTTAAATTATGATCGTTGGTAAACTTACTCCAGGTATCGAAATCGTTTAAGAATTGTAAGTTGTTATCTGAGCTCTCTAACGCAAAAGACAGACCATATCCCAAAAGAAGTTTTTCATCAGGTTTAAGTACATAGTCTGATAAATTAACAATTGCATCTTGATTAGAGGAGTTATACCAAAGGCTATGCTTAAAAATGCAAGTGAATTTATGATTCAAAGATATAGATTTTTTACTTACTATATTATTTTTTTGTTTGATGTGATGAATCCAATAATGCAGTAAAGTCATCCAATATACTGGGGAAGCAGGAGCACCAATGTTGTTGAAAATAAATATTTTGCTAACGAAAAAGTAAGTTTCTCATATATATATATATATATATATATATATATATATATATATATATATATATATATATATATATATATATATATATATATATATATATATATATATATATAAAAAAGCGAAGAAAAAGTTTTATAATAGTTCCCCTCCTACCTCTAACAACAACCTTACTTATCTTCCGATCCCATGTAATTTAAATTTCAATATTAAGAAACATATTCCAAATAATATTTGTTTTACAAAAAACAATTCCGTCCCATTAAAAAGAATTTTCAAACCCCCCAAATCAACTAAACACATATCCCAATGTATATATAAAATCCCATGTTATGATTGCTCCAGTATTTATATAGGTGAAACTCATGACTTTACCAGAAGGCTAAATGAACACAAACAAGATCTTGAGGATGATTCCATGAACTCTGCATTGACATTTCACCGAAGGACTAACAATCACAAGATAAATATTTTAGAAGCCTCCCCTATAAAATTTTGCCACCAGGTTAAAAAAAGAAAAATTATGGAATCCGTTTTTATTTACAACATAGATAACTTCAATAAAGCGCCGGGAGACTTCAGGCTCGACAAAATCCAGAACTCTTTCTTACTCTCTTCAAGATGTTTCGGAGATATCAAGATGAACGGCACGTGAAGACCAACCAACCTATAAATTAATCCTTTATTTATTATTTGTTTTTTAAAATTCTGTTCAGTTCTATTAAAGTTATTTCTGAGGAAGCTCTCTTAATGTAAGGAGCGAAAGCTAAAAATTAACTTACTGTAAATAGTTTTAATCTTTTAATATATTAAATGTTATTGTGAATAAATAGTTTTATATTGCCAAGGGTATAAATACCAAATAAATATTCTGTTTACGGAAAAGTAAAAGTTTCTCAAATAAAATGATACCCGGATCCAACGGCATAGTTTTAGATTACTATACTAGAAAACTATTTTTAAACTACCGAAAAAAATTAATTGCTGCAAATGTTAAGAAATGCCAATTGGTTTTCATGAAAAATTGCCTGAATAATCTGGTTATTCCGAAAACTCTTATTCCAAAATTTCTAAAAAAAGAAAAATTCATTCCATTTTCCTCTGCTAAAAAATATATACTTTTGGAGAAGATCGACGAGATTAAAAGAGAGATAAAGCGTAGCTTTAGAAATTGCCATTACACATTTAAACTTTTTCAAGAACATTGGTACTCTTGCTTCCCCAATAGATTGGAT
>JABUQX010147666.1:37500-40000 GCA_015478945.1 Trachelipus rathkii
AACTGATTTGTTTGCAAGCGCTCTTAAATATTTATCCTTATTACCTTGTTCATTAACTTCTCACTTTTAATTCTACCCACTTCCTTCCTTATCACTTTCCTCTCCATCCAAGCCCACTAACTTAATTTTACATAAAACAACCTAATGATCCGATAATCCCATTCCTAACCCCCTCACTGATTTAACATCCAACACATATTTCAACATCTCCTTCACCAACTAAAATCAATCATACTCCCACTCTATACCATCTCTACCCATACCAACTCTAGTTTACTTAGCAGATAATACTCTTGTGTTTTGAAAGTATTGTTGTTACATGCTTTCTTCCTCTCTCCTCACAGAAATCAATCACCTTCCAACCATTCTCATTTTTCCCATCCCAAAGCCACGTGTCCATAAAGTCCCTTTTTTGATCACCTTTCCAATCATTGAAGTCACAACACAATCAATTTAAAGGCCCACTACTTCATCAAAACATCTTTCAGATTATCCCAGAAATCGCACTCTCTTCAACATTACCCTCAGATGGAGCATATGTCATAACCACACATACCTTGACATTTTCAAACTTAAATTTAACAATTAGAATTCTAATACTCACACAAACAAATCTATCATAGCTCTGTACCACAGGTCACTCATCAGAATTGCAATTCCTTTTCTCCCCCTCTCATTCTTTCCCACCAGCACATACATATTTTAAACCACACCACTCATTTCACCTTGTCCTTTCATATATTCACCGTTTCCTTTTCATCTTTGTTTCAGTCACAGCAAGCAAATCAAATTTACCTTTTCTAATAACATCCATCACCTCTCTCCTCTTCTCCTCATCATTTATTCCTCTGGCATTCCATGTACTTATTATACGTTTCATACATTTTCGCCGAACGACCACAACCTTCTCCGAAGCATGCTTTAGCATCCTGACAAAAGATAAGTGGTAGTTGGCAGCCAGTCAACTACCACTGTCCATTTAGTCGCCTTCTACGACAAGCAGAACATACGCTGTAGGCAATTCCTTCTTTCCACACATAGAGATATAAGGAATGCGGATATATGTAAGATGTTATCGAGATCAGAAGAGGAGTGTGGATATAAGTATGTGCATATGATATGTGGATAAAAGGTGGTGCCTGTAAGATGTTGTCTGGAGGAGGTGCGGATATGAACGCAAAGAAAAGGCGAACCAGTAGGAACTGTAATATCACCAGAGCCCACACACCATAGCCCAATGGGAGATAATTTAATCGCAGCGAGATGCTCTACTCTACCTCTGATACTTATATATATATATATATATATATATATATATATATATATATATATATATATATATGTATATATATATATATATATATATATATATATATATATATGCTGCTGCTATATATACTAGGTCCTGCTGCTATATATATATATATATATATATATATATATATATATATATATATATATATATACCTTAATATATATATATATATATATATATATATATATATATATATATATATATATATATATATAAAAAAAACAAAAAAAAAAAATATTTCAAAAACTTATTCTAAAGTGACCTTCTCTTCCACGATTTTCCATTCGGTTTTCGTTCCATTTTTAAAATTAAAATTATAAAACGATTTCAAAAAGAAAAAAAAAATTTGAACCACTGGAGTTTCACCCCCGGTGATCCCTTTCTCTGCCACAGTCATTCCCCATGCAACGCACGGCGTTTTTTTTAAAGCTTTAGAGTAGGTTGCGTGAATCATAAGAATAAGGATTTCCCTTACCTCGTTCGCTGCAACTCCTCTCCAAATTGCTTTCTCTGAATTTGCTTCTTTTCTTAAATAAATAAAAATAAAAAGGAAATTTTGGTGACATTTGTATGCGATGAGGTTTTTCTTCTTCAAAATCCTTAAAATTCTCTTTCTTTATTTTTTCTATTTACCTCCATCCAAATTTAATTAAATATAATACAAATATTATATATATATATATATATATATATATATATATATATATATAAATATATATATATATATATATATATATATATACTATACTATATATATATATATAATATATATATATATATATATATATATATATATATATATATATATATATATATATATATATATATATATATATATATATATATATATATATATATATATATATATATATAAAATATATATATATATATATATATATATATATTGAATATAAAGCTCTTGCAAATCTGATATGGATACCACAATTACCCCACGACAAACGTATAACCTCGTAATCCATTTTTTTTACGCTTTATTATTATAATGTATTGTCCTATCACATTTTTTATACGTAAATTGTTCATTATTAAACAATTTTTTCTAAAAATTATTCTATAACATACATAATACATTCCATATTTATTTTTAATTCACTATTTTGCTTATTTTAATTATATATGATTACCACTTAGAGAATTTTAATTAACAACTGAAAAATATCATTT
>JABUQX010147666.1:47500-64177 GCA_015478945.1 Trachelipus rathkii
TATTATTATTATTATTATTATTATTATTATTAGTTTGTTTATTATTATCTTCCTCCTATCCCCAGATTGAGGGTGACGTGTACAATCGGCTTCAGATATTTCCCACCCACCTCTATTTAATCAAATATCGAAAGTGGCTTGGGTCCAATATTTTTATCTTCGGAGGCCACGCCCACTTTTTGTATATATATATATATATATATATATATATATATATATATATATATATATATATATATATATATATTTTTTTCTTGTTATTTATCTTCTTTTTCTCTTATCTTTTTTCTTGAGGCCCACGCCCATAAATATATATATATATATATATATATATATATATATATATATATATATATATATATATATATATATATATAAATAATATATATAATAAAAAAAAAAAATATATATATATTTATTTGCTATAATAATAATATATATATATAATAATCTATTTTTTCTTGGGGATATACTTTTTGCATATGTAATATATATAATAATAATATATATAATATAATATATATATATATATATATATAATAATATAATAATAATAATATATATATTATTATTTATATATATATATATATATAAATGCTAAAAATATATATATATATATATAACATTAAGTTTACAGTTGAAACAGAAAAAGAAAACTCACTGGCATTCTTGGATGTTAAAATATATAGAGAGAATAATAAATTTCAAACTTCAGTATTTAGAAAACCTACGTATTCCGGATTAATAACAAAATTTAACTCATTTATCCCATTCATGTTTAAAGTAAATTTGATTAAAACTTTGTTTGATAGAGGATACAAAATTTCTTCATCATACTTAAATCTTAGCAATGAACTTGACTATTTAAGAAACTTATTTTTGAAAAATGATTTCCCAACTTTTTTAATTGACAAATTATTTAAAAAACTACTAACGATGAAAATTCAACCTTCTCCACCTATATATTCTGCTAATAAAAAGATTCTTTATATGAAATTACCGTTTTTAGGAAGAATTAGTTACGAAATTAATAGAAGAAAAACTAATTTATTGTATACATCTTTCCCACAATTTAAGTTTAAATTAATTTTCATAAATGATAATAGGATAGGTAAATTCTTTAAAATTAAAGAAAATCTGTCGTTATCTTTGTGTTCTTCAATTGTTTATTTATATAAATGTGATAGCTGTGATGCTTTCTATATAGGAAAGACCATTAGATGTCTCTCCACACGAATTGCTGAACACAAGGGTATCTCAAGTAGAACTTTAGAGGATCTCCATCATCCACCCTATTCGGCCATTAATAATCATTCTTCCAGGTTTAATCATCATATATCGGATCAAAATTTCAAAATTTTAGACCATGGAAATGCTGAAGATTTGGAAGTTTTGGAATCTTTATATATTTGGAACATGAAGCCCTCCCTAAATGAAAATCTACAATTTAATAACTTAAACATCCTTAAGTGAAGTCGAATTTCTATTTTTTGGTTGACTCTTCTAACTATTTAGTTAATTTTTTATTTTTTACCAAAAACTGAAGCAGCACTTCTATTATTATTTTATGATCATTTTAACTGTTTTATTTTGTTTATATCATTATGCATTCAGCCTTGAAAATGGGTGTTTTGTAATAACCCGAAACTAGTCGGTTTAAATAAATTTAAAATGTTTAGGATCGTTCTAATTATTTTAGCACTTATATATATATATATATATATATATATATATATATATATATATATATATATATATATATATATATATATATATATATAATAATAATATATATATATATACTCTATATATATATATATATATATATATATATATAGGACCTTTTGTAGACCACATCCCTCAAAATAATTTAGTATTGGAATGGTTGGTAATGATTTTTTATTTTAGGTAAAGAAAAATTAAAAATTTGATTTGCTATAAAAAGAACTTAATTTTTTATTTTTTGAACTTCAAATTGATTTATTTTCAAATTCATTTTATTTAATTTTTTAGTTTATTTCGACGTAAATATTTATTGTTGTGTCTAATAAGTATATATATATATATATATAATATATATATATATATATATATATATATATATATATATATATATATATATATATATATATCTCTACTCACTATATATATATATATATATATATATATACCTGCTATGCTATATATATATATATATATAGATGGTCAGATTTTTTAATGCTCATATGTAACTAGAGAACGGCAGGTCCTACAGTAAAACAAATTATATATTTGGAATCAGTGAAATTCTAAGGATGGGATTTTTTTTTTTTTTTTTTGCTTATTCATCGAAAATATTTTAAAAATTATTTCCCCCATTTGGGGCTCGAGCCGACAGGGGACAGAGGAGACGTTCATGCCCCCGGAGGGATGGTCGAACCCCGCGACACCCAAATACCAAAGAGCGAGGGTTCCGGAGACCATCCCCGGAGAGGGGAAGTCCCCCGTCGTCCACCGGGAGGCCGAGACCCCGACTCCTGCCATCTTTGCAGTTTACCCTATGGTATTCCTTTAGTTAAAAAAGAAGACAATTTTACTTCAAAAACACTTTGGTATTACTTTAACTATATATATATATATAGGTCAGAGTGTCTAAAGCTGACATCATGTAACTCGAGAAAGGCAGCACCTACAGTTCTGATTTGGACTCAGCGGAAAATTTTAAAATGGGTTTTCATTTTTTTTTCATCGGAAATATTTAAAAAAATTTTTTTTTTTTAATTTCCCCCTATTATGAGAATCATTAGTGTACTTTGGTTAAGTAATACTAAAGTGTAAAAGGAGTAAAGTTATTCTTTTTAACTAAAGGAATACCATAAGGTTAAGCCGCAAAGATGGCAGGAGTCGGGATCTATCGGCCTCCCGGTGGACGACGAGGGGACTTCGTCCTCTGTCCCCAATCGGCTCGAGCCCCTAAATGGGGAAAATAAATTTTTCAAATATTTCCGATGAATAATTGCAAAAAAAAAAAAAACAAAGTTTCAATGAAATAAAATATATATATTTTGTTTTACTGTAGGTGCTACCGTTCTCCGGATTACATGATGTCGGCTTTAGACACTGTGAGCATTATTATTATTATTATTATTATTCATTATTATTATTATTATTATTATTATTATTATTATTATTATATTATTAATGTGTATTATTATTATTATTATTATTATTATTATTATAAGTGTATAAAAATTTCATTGAACAAATTTATTTATTTCAAAGAATTTTCCTTTAATAAAATTAGTGAAGCAAAATAATGTGTAAAAGAAATGCCTATCCTACAAAAAAATCGAACTCAAAATCAAAAAAGCCTCACGCTATTCTTAGCCTAGCTTAAGTAAAATAGTATTGCAAAGGTGTCAGAAGTTTATAAAAAAGTACGAAAAATATCATTGCCTCCCTAGGATTTGGCCTATATATATATATATATATATATATATATATATATATATATATATATATATATATATATATATATATATATATAAATAAATATATATATATATATATATATATATATATATATATATATATATATATATATATATATCTTCTTTATATATATATATATAATATATATATATATATATATATATATATTTTTTTATTTATATATTTATATATTACTATATATATATATATATATATATATATATATATATATATATATATATATATATATATATATATATATGAAAAAAATCAAAAAGGACAGGCATGTAACTAAAAAACTATAACAGCTACACGAAAATAAATATCATTTTATTAATCAGGAGACATTTTTACCCCTGAAATTAAAAAAAAATAAAAAAAATAACGCTTTTTAAAAAATTAAAATTGTTAAAAATGTTGCAAAAATTGCAGTTTTTTGAGACTACGAAGAAGCTGGAGTAGTCGGAGGGAGCGCGCAAAGTTGCCAAATGTTGAATTTTTTCTTTTAAAACTAAAGGAATACCCAAGGGTAAAAAGATGGATAAAGTCGGGGTTTCTCGGCCTACCGGGGGACGAAGGTGACTACTTGCCTCTGTCCCTCGTCGGCTCGAACCCCCTAAAAAGGATATAAAAAGAAAAAATAACATTTTCTCCAAAGCGTAAAAATAAAATGGTATTTGGCAACTTTTGCTATCGTGAACTAATGCAGGATTCAAGGTCAATCACAGCGTAGACTTGCCAGGTCTAAGATTATACTAATATTTAAGGTGTTATTAATAAATATTAGAATAAATTTTTTTTTTAAGTTTCATCGATGAAATTGCTTGCTGAAATCAAAAATGTTATTTATTTTCCTGTAGATGTTATAGTTTTCTAGTTACATGCCTGGCCTCTTCGGGATGCTTATATATATATATATATATATATATATATATATATATATATATATATATATATGATATATATTTATATATTTACTATATATATATATATATATATATATATATATATATATAACTGCTACCTACACTATATATATATATATATATATATAACTAACCTCTATATATATATATATATAAAAACAGAGCTTTTCATATTTGATCTGCTTGAATGAAGTTTTTCTATGAAGAAATCTCCTTTCTACGAAAGTTTTCGAATTTTAACCTATTTCCTACTAACATTTTTTATAAACTAGTTTCTTCTTTTCTCGATAACATATGCCAACCTAAATGTTCTACAAACGATGTGCGTTTACATTACACCTCTTACCAATGCTCTTCCCTTTCGTTTTAGAAATATCGTAAAGAAAAACTTTCCTCAATATAAATATCTTGTATCTTTTATCAATAACGACTCAATAGGAACATTTTTTAAAACCAAAGAAAGCATTTCTATGAGCTGAAACTTTTGACATTACAAACTAGCCTACAGCTGAAGATGCGAGCCTTCAAGCACATGGCAATTTCCTTTCTAGCTAATCTCCACATCTCTCAACCAGAGAATTCAGTGATCAGAGATCACTCGGATCTTACAAAACACCCTATATCTCTTCGCAACTTCTATAAATATTGAAAATTTGTAAATCTTCATACGTAAAAACATTTAAACCTATTTCTTTTCTTTTTCACTTCACATTACCTAAACTCTCTCTCTCTCTCTCTCTCTCTCTCTCTCTCTCTCTCTCTCTCTCTCTCTCTCTCTCTCTCTCTCTCTCTCTCTCTCTCTCTCTCTCTCTCTCTCTCTTCTTATATTTTTGTTTTCCTTGTTTATTTATTCTTAGTTTTTATCTTTTGATGTTTCACGAACGATATTGAACCTGTAACACATCACACAATCTTTTTACTTATTTGAAATTTTGTTTTATATTTTTACATTTAACTACATTCACTAATCTTATAATTGGATTAATATATAAAATGTTCGTTTTTTTTAGATTTATTTTATATTATGCATAAGTATATAGAGGATGCTTGATGTTCAATACGAAACGTTTACAAGTATGAATTTTAGTATTTTCTCATATATATATATATATATATATATATATATATATATATATATATATATATATATATATATATATATATATATATATATATATATATATATATATATATATATATATATATATATATATATATATATATATATATATATATATATATATATATATATGAAAGGGTAGAATTGTCAGTCTATACGAGTTAGGGATACCTAAGCGTCAAATAGCAAGGGAACTAGGTATTGACATTAGCACTGTGCGGAGATGGGCTAGAAGACATGAAGAAGAAGGCGAGTACCGTGACCGTCCTCATACAGGTCGCACTCGAATAACCAGTCAGGAGGAAGATAGGGCAATCGTTGACTTTGCTCAACGTCATCCATTCACAAATTCTGCAATCGTCCGGAGAGAATTAAATCTAGATGCATCACATTCTACCATCCGAAGGCGAATCCATGAATCAGGAATACATCACCGTAGACCAGCTCTAAAACCACAACTAACAGACGATCACAAGTTAGCAAGTCTAGCCTTTGCTAACGCATACATTCAAAAGGATATTGAGTATTGGTCGACTTTAATATTCACTGACGAAAATACATTTTGCTCAAGTCACCACGGCAGCATACACCTTTGGAGACCAAATAAAACTAGATATGACCCAGCTTATATATACGAAGAGAGAAGAAGCGGCCACGTCACCTGCAACATGTGGGGGTGGATTAACTTTTATACAGCTGGTGAGCTAAGCCCCATACATGGGAGATTTACTTCCGATGTATATCTTGAAATTCTTGAGGAGGTTTTTATGCCCTCTGTTAGAGCATATCTATTTCCTGACCCACAAAAGATTGTATATGTTCACGATAATAGTCCAATTCATAGAGCAAGACGGGTTCAGGAGTGGTTTGCCGAAAATGAACACATGATTGAAGTTCTCGCATGGCCAAGTAAAGCCTGCGATCTGAACCCGATCGAAAATGTGTGGGCATCAATCGTAAGAGACTGGGATCCCCAAGAAGAAAGAAATAGAAGAACTATGGAAGATCATGCTCGCAGATCTTGGGAATATGTGAGAAGAAATTACACGACAATGGAGAATGCAATTTCATCACTACCAAGACGATTACAAGCTGTCATTGACGCGGAAGGTGGATGGACGAAATATTAAATATATATATATATATATATATATATATATATATATATATATATATATATATATATATATATATATATATATATATATATATATATATATATATATATATATATATATATATATATATATATATATATATGTTATAAAAAAATATATGTATATATATATATATATATATATATATATATATATATATATATATATATATATATATATATATATATATATATATATATATTTATATTTATATTTATATTTATATTTATATTTATATTTATATTTATATGTTTATGTTTATGTTTGTTGTTTATGTTTATGTTTGTGTTTATGTATTTATGTTTATATATTTATGTTTATATATTTATGTTTATTATATTTACGTTTGTATATTTACGTTTGTATATTTACGTTTGTATATTTATGTTTGTATATTTATGTTTGTATATTTATGTTTGTATGTTTATGTCTGTATGTTTATGTCTGTATGTTTATGTTTGTATATTTATATGTTTATTAATATATATATATATATATATATATATATATATATATATATATATATATATATATATATATATATATATATATATATATATATATATATATATATAAAAAGACAGTAAATATATATATATATATATATATACTACAATAAATGTTAAAAGCCATTAATGAAATATTTACATATATTCCTACAATTTACTTCAAACGTAACAAGCATTATTTTGGTAATAGAATATAGGATCTGTTGCATCGAGAATCCACGATACTACAAATTTTGTAAAAGAACGATACCCATCGTTGCTGTGTGCATACTGAGCCGATTGCAAATGTTATTCAAAAAACGACATTTACTATTTGTTATTTGAGTCCAACAACATTTGTCCCATGATATATTAGCTTAGGTTAATACAACCGAACATAACGTAGCCATACGAAACCTAGGATCCTCTATACTTCGATTGTTAGGTGTAAATTAATTAGTTTGTTAGAGAGAGAGAGAGAGAGAGAGAGAGACACACACACACACACACATATATATATATATATATATATATATATATATATATATATATATATATATATATATATATATATATATATATATATATATATATATATATATATAAATATATATATATATATATATATATATATATGTGATATGCAGCTGGAGCCACTAGATTTTGTCTAAGATAGAAGGAGTATGACACGAAGCGAGATATTTGAAAATGGAAGCTCAGTGGAGTATCTCAAGCTTTCAAATTGATTTCCTTTTACAGAGTTTATCCCTATTTTGCCAAGAGGAACGAAATTATAAAAAATTATATTTATTTCTTTATATATATCGCCTACTTCTATAGATAATGAGGGAAATATATAACATCAAAGTGTCTATATAAAAAATAATTTAATGAATCTTTTCACTAGTCGTTCAGCAGAAATGTCAAATGAAATGAGAAGTCGTAACATAAGATATAGTTGAACAATGTTTTTAAAAAGAAACTATTATAAAATTACAGGTTTATAATTGTCTCATTTCACTGTATCTTTAAACGTTCCTATTTCTTTCACTTTGTTTGATGCATGAATATTCGTTCTAGCTATATATTACCTATAAAATATTGTTACTAGTTAAAGACTACATTCATTAGGAACAATTTGCAATGATTTCCCATGTTGATTAACAGAGGGAATACAATACAGCTTGTTGCGATTTATGCAATGCAAAATATTTACTGCCCCCTCCTTCAGAACACTATTTTATATGTATTAAAATGTTAATTGCTAAAATATTCACTATATTTTACAACATAAAACGTAAATACTGCTTTTTTTAATTACATTTCTCGTAATAACTGACGACAACAGTTTTAACATGTGCTTCATTAATCTTTTGTTAAATTAAACCTTTTCATGCACACTTGAAAGTTGATGAGGAAACCTCTAATCATTAAAGATAATTATTTTTTATTAATCTTTAATTTATTGACACTATCGGCAGGAAATGTTTTTCAATTTGAAATCACAGCAGATATCGTTCATCCCGACATCATTGCCTACGTTAATGCACACGATTCCGAGGCTTGTAACATTTTGAAGGAATCATTTCTCATTAACTGTTGCTGACTCGAATATGATCTCAATTTTACCATAGATTGGCTCTAGTTTTGAGATACGAGGTGGTACAAAAATACACATTAATAACAACAATTTATGTTAGGTTGTAACGTAATTCACAATAAAAAACGCACAAGGTCTGCCTCAAATTGTTGTGGGTAAGTAAATGTAAATACACTAATAGGTCAACAGTTCAGTTCAGTACAGTGATACAATTATGCATTACAAATCGCTGTCTATATGATTGTCTTTTGTGTGCAGTGTGGACAATCACGTTGAAAGCTCCAACAATAGTCTGCCATCATGTGGTATCCCATCTTCCTTGGTATCTTTTCTTCCATCACCTTGATATCTTGATGGAACCTTTCCCCTTGTTCCTCACTATATCCTAGATTATCCGGAAACCGACCTAAGTGACTATGTAGAAAGTGAACTTTTATGCTCATATTAGCATTCAAATTTTTGAAGTCTGAAAGCATTTTCTGTACGAGTTCTACATAGTTGGCAGATTTATGGTTGCCCAAAAAGTTCTGAACAACCAAGACAAAACTTTTCCAGGCAGATGCTTCAATATCAGTCATGGAATTTATGAAATTGTCATCCTTGATGATTTGGCGAATTTGAGGGCCGCTAAAGATTCCAACTTTGAGTTTCTCCATACTCAACCCTGGAAAAAATCTGCAAATATATTTGAAACATTCACCATCTTTGTCTAGGGACCTAACAAATTGCTTCATCAGTCCTAGATTGATGTGGAGTGGTGGGAAAATAAATTTTCCCCTGTCAACCAGTGGTTCGTTAATGATATTTGATGCACCTACAGTCATATTTTCCATAGCAGGCCATACAACTTTTTCCAAGTGGTCTTCTTTAGCCCTACTATCCCACAAGCATATGAAACAAGGGTACTTAGTATATCCGCTTTGCTGCCCAAGTAAGATGTTGATCATCTTCAAATCAACGCATATAGACCACTGGTGTTCATTATATCTAAGCTTCTGAAAGATCATTCTTATATTTTCATATTCCTCTTTCAGTTTTGTTGAGTGACCTATTGGAATCGATGTATAACTATTGCCATTGTTCAATAAAACACACTTCAAGCTTCTCGTTGAACTATCCATAAACAATCGCCAATTTTCTGGTCGGTATTTAGGTAACCCCATTTGGAGTAGGAGTCCAGGGATGTTCCTACAGTATACTAGGTCTTTTTCTTCAATGAAATATGGAAGAAGTACTACCTCTCTTGTCCGAAAAAAAGTTATTTTACATTCGGCCTTGAGACAGTTCTTTTCACTTAGTCTAGATGCTAAAAGCTCAGAATCTTGCTTGGAGAGACTTAACTCTCGTACTAAATCATTGATCTCTTCCTGGGAGAACTGTTGCTGTGTAAAAGTACTTTCTTCATATTCACTACCACTATCTACACGTGTGCACACCAAATCCTGGATATCTTCTTCATCAGATAATGCTAGGTCTGGGAGTGTAGTGAACACTGGGATGGGGACATCGTCGGAGTGTGGTACAGGTCCTTGCTGATTCCAAATCCGGATACTCAAATTTACGTTTCTTGTAACGATTGATACCTTTCACATTAACCAAGCAAAAATAACAGTCACTGTGGTGATTCTTTGGCTCCCGCCATACCATAGGCACACCAAATTTTAAACCGTTTCTTCGTGCATTTTCCACTGACGTAGATTTCGACACACGTTTTACAGACCATATGGGGAGCCCAAGACTTATCTGTCTCCGAGTTTCATTTCAAAGTATGCCAGATATGCTTGCTTCACAAAGTTATGTATTTCTTCTTGGTTCTCCTGGCAATATTACTACAGATGTAGCAGAATACATTGAGGTTATTCAAACAGGCTTTTGTGAAGTACTCATGGTGTTCTGAAAATAGAAAAAAATAAAGTATATATAAAGGTAAGCCTTAAAAGAAATGAAACGATATTACTTAAAATATACATTAAAAAAGATATTTGTATAAGAGTATATCTGGAACACCTGTATATCTCAAGAACTAGAGCCAATCTTGGAAAGCTAATGTCATTTCTGAAATCAGCACACCCAATACTATAAATTCAATAAAATATCCTTGACAGCAAAAAAATAATTTTTTTTTGCTGTTGATTGCGGAGACTGCATTCGACCAACTTGTTTGGCAACTACACAAAAATTACTTTATATATATATATATATATATATATATATATATATATATATATTTTTATATCTATATTTGTATAGATATATATATCTCTTCTTCTTCAATAATATATATATATATATATATATGTATATAGCAATGTATATATAATAATAATATAATAATAATAATATATATATATAATAATATAATATAATAATAATATATATATATAATAATATAATAATAATATATATATATATAATATATATATGTATATATTTATATAAGAAAGAGTGGGCGGGACATCTGGAGAAAATGGAGATAATTCTATGTAATATATATAATAATAATAATAATAATAATATAATATAATATATAACATAATATAATATATGTAATATGTAATAATATATAATAATAATATATATATGTAATAATAATATAATATATATGTAACAATATATATATAACTCTTCATATATGTATATACCACAAGAAGTGTTTGGGGCCTCTTAACTAAATTTTTGAATATTCTATACATATATATATATATATATATATATATATATATATATATATATATATATATATATATATATATATATACTTCTATATATACTCTATATATATATATATATGCAAGGAAGTGAGCGTGACTTGAAGAAAAAATATTGGACCCAAGCCACTTTCGATATTTGATTAAATAGAGGTGGGTGGGAAATATCTGAAGCCGATTGTACGTAGCATACACCGCAATAGAGAAGTAGTTTAAAAACATGACGCAAGTCGAAAAGAACCCCCCCCCCTTTTTTACCATCCCCTTAATACTTCCAGTGAGAAATCTTCAAAATCAGAAAATTCCACCCTGAGGCTTCACGAGACTTCGACGGACCATCACTGTGGTATCTTGTCAATTTGGGTTCATTCCCTAGGCAAATCACACAACCATACCGCTCACAAAACCCCGCCATTCACTCCTGCTATGCACCTTTCTTTTTTCCTCTGCCAAACTCATATTCCTCTCCTTCAAGCAATCCTTTACTGACTTAATCCACTTTTCTTCGGTCTCCGGCTGGTCGATACCCAGCACACTCACCACTATATCCATCCTTTCCATATGACCAAATCATCTTAATGTACTCTCGTTTATTCTCTCATTTACGCCTTTCTTCACACCAAACAACTCGCTCATTCCTCATTTTATCAATTCTTCTCACACCTAACACGCCTCTAAGATTGCCCATCTGGACACTTTGTACCATAGATCTATACCATAGTTTCACTGCTATACATTAACACAGGTAACAACATATCTTTATGCATAATCATAGCGGACTCAAGACTTACTCCCTTCACATCCACCAAGGATTTGATTGTACCAGCCCTTTTCATTCAACATACATCCTAAATTTTTAAACTCATATACTTGTTCCAGTTGTTCATCTTCTAACATGACTTCGCACCTTGGTTCTCTCCTTACTCGCTACCGTAACCTTATTCTTATCTTCTTTTGCTTTCAAACACTTACTTTTACACAACTTGCCAAACCCCTCTACCAATCCTCTCAAACTCTCTTCAGATTCACCACACAAAACCAAATCATCCGCTTGCAATAAGCAGGGCAACTTCCACTCTCTTCCATTCTCCATCAATCTAACATCTTCCCCTACCACCCCCACCTCTAATTCTTTCATAACCCCATCCATATGCAAATTAAATAACCAAAGAAACATAACACATCCCTGCTTCACTCCGCTATTAATATTAAACCAATCACCTTCGACTCCATTTATTCTTACACACGCTTCACTATCGTCATACATACTTTTGATTCCATTGAGAAGCCTACCACAAACATCACTTATCACTATCACTTGCCACAGAGCTTCCCTATTAATCCTGTCATGCGCCTGTTTCAAATCCATAAAATCCAAATACAATTTATTATTCTTCTCTCTCATTTTCTCAATCATTTGTTTCAATATAAAAATTTGATCCACAGATCCTCTACCACTTCTATATATATATATATATATATATATATATATATATATATATATATATATATATATATATATATATATATATATATATATATATATGTATATATATATCTATGTTTGTGTGTATAATATATATATATATATATATATATATATATATATATATATATATATATATATATATATAATATAATATGGAGAAACATAGAAATAATATGTTTATTGATATGTATATTTTCAAAAGTTAATATATAAATTTATAATTGCAATAACATAATAAATGTATGTAAATTTAGTAGTATATGTTTAGATATAGAATATATTACAACAATAATATATATATATATAATATATATATATGTATATGTATATAATAATATATATATATACTATATATATATATATATATAATAACAACCAATAACATATATATATATATAATATATATATCATATAATATATATATATATAATATATATATATATATATATATTACCAAAGAAGGCGTGAACAACTAAAGTTTGTTATTGAACGTTCAAAAAACTGCTTTTCTTATTCAGGACACTATAGTGAAAATAAAAATAATAAACATTATACAGAATTTTTAAAATCATTAATTTTGCAGAACAAAAAGAAAAATTGAAATTTGGAATGTTTAAAAAATATATATATAACATGATTAAATTTGCGCACAGTGAATTGAAAACCGCAACACAACTGAAGAATAAAACTCACCATGATACGTGATACTGTTTTGTATTTATTGTATTAAATTCATATTATTGTAAATTGAACGGATCATTGTCTTTAGAGTAGGTTTGAAACAGGCGGTATATAATGATTCTAATATATGGAGATTAGTTGGTTCGGTAGCTTGTGATATTACTGAAAAGTGGGAGTGAACAAGACCAGCGTTACCAGTTAAATATCATATAATTTTTCATGACGCCTCATTTCAAAAAAATATATTATAAATACACAAAATGCATCTTATTTCAAAATAATACGTTCAGCATGCTATATATTGTAACATAAAAAATAGGTATAAAACATTGAGAAAATAAACATGTTAAGTTTAATGGCTTCTAAATATTTATTTCCTTACAACAGCTACATCAATATTTAGTTGCACATTTTCTAAAGATAGGGGCAGAGGGAGATATACAGATCGATCATTTTTTTTCTGTGGACAGGCGAAAGAAATAATACCTAGAGGGTGGTCTTAATATGGCAATGTTCCCTAATGGCTGAGCGAGATGGAGCATAGAAGGTTGCCGGAAGGGGGGGGGGTGTCTACCTCGTTATTTATTTATCTTCACGGCAAGTTGGAGTACCTTCTTAGAAACGTAGAAACTGCGCAGCCATCACATAAATTTATTACATATGACAGAGGAACGAAAAGCATCGGAGTCTTGTCTTTATATATATATATATATATATATATATATATATATATATATATATATATATATATATATATATATATATATATATATATATATATATATATATATATATATATATATATATATATATTTATATATATATATATATATATATATATATATATATATATATATATATATATATATATATATATATATATATATATATATATATATATATATATATATATATATATATGTATATATACTATATATATATATATATATATATATATATATATATATATATATATATATATATACTATATATATATATATATATATATATATATATATATATATTATATATATATATATATATAACTATACATACTTCTTCAACTATATCTCCCATATTCCTAATAGCATAACAATATATATATATATATATATATATATATATATATATATATATACTATATATATATATATATATATATATATATATATAACAAATTTCTTATATATAAGGGCAAAATAACCTTAAAAAATCTTTTCCGTAGGCTAAATTCAGCATAAAGGTTCACAAAATATAAAGTAAACTTCAATATTATATATACACATATATATATATATATATATATATATATATATATATATATATATATATATATATATATATAATATATAACTATATATATATATAATATATATATATATATATATTTTTTTTTCTTTGTCTTCCCTTTACTTCTCACAGATGTGAGGTAGGGTGCGTAACATTCAAGTATCCGAGGCATGAATAAGCATTCCTAGGGTATAAATAAGTGGTAGTGGGTCCCCAACCCAACTACCACTGTTCCTTTATTGTTCTCCTATGACAAACTGAACATACACTGTGGGAATTCTCTATCCCCAGCACACAGAGACTTATGAAAAAGGGGTGTTGACTGTAATAGTTCAGTAGTGTTTTATAGTCAGTATATATGTGATACGAAGAGTCGACTCCTGTGTGAGGAAAATGTGGATGTGAGTGCAAGATGAGCGAACTATTGGGCACTGGAGTGTGCTGGGATTACCCAACACCTCAAATGCCCAATAGAGGTAAACCCATCTCTTCGCGAAGAGAGCGCTACTTCCCTCCCTTTGTCCCTTTAGTCGTCTCTTACGACACGCAGAACATTACTTTCTGGGAACATACGTTGTGGAATTCTTTATCCTCCCACACACAGGGATAAATTTATATATATATATATATATATATATATATATATATATATATATATATATATATATATATATATATATATATATATATGTGTTTGTGTGTGTATATATATACTGTATATATATATATATATATATGACATCAGCAACCGTATGTGCACTTCAAATCATGGATGTTGAGAAAATGTAACAGTTTTATTCTATTTTCTTCTTTTACAGCTCTGTGATTGATTTTGGATATTTTGGACATTTTGAATATTAAGTATAGAAAATAGAAAATAGCTTACTTTAGAGAGAGAGAGAGAGAGAGAGAGAGAGAGAGAGAGAGAGAGAGAGAGAGAGAGAGAGAGAGAGATTATTTCTTGCCAATGGGAGCCTTTCGGAGGTTCTTTGGTTTTCACGGTTTTACAATACATACCTTTGCCTTACTAATCATTTCTCTGATGTTGTTTACTTGTTTCATCAGTAAGAAAGTTTCGTAACTGTTGTGCGTATTTTAAAGCTGAGTGAACCGAGGTTAAAAGTATGGAGAGATAGCTTCACGTTATTTAACCCCAACTGGTCTCGATCCCATTCCTCTCACTTGCTAGGTGAGTGTCCAAACTCCGTGCCACTGAGCGCTCATTAGGAATGTATAATTTAAATGCTTGAACAAAATAACTGTATAATTCACATATTGGATGTAAAAAAAAATTTTTTTTTTTGTCACTTTTGCATTTTTACCTCTTTTTTTCTTTCTTTCTTTCTTTTCTCTTATCATGGAATAAAAATCCTTTACAAATTTAAGCATCTTTAACATATCCTATTTAATTTTCATTCTTCTTTTCTCTTTCGCGATCCTTGATTCTCTTCTTTCTTCCTTTCTTAATAAAATATTATTATACTATTATTTAGCTCCTTTTTTGCATTTTTATCTATGGAGTAAAATTAATTACTTTTAATTTTCAAAACGTATTTAGCTTAACGTAATCTTTATATATATATATATATATATATATATATATATAGATATATAGATATGAATTATATATATATAAATAAAATATATATATATATATATATATATATATATATATATATATATATATATATATATATATATATATATATATATATATATATATATATATATATATATATATATATAT
>JABUQX010147668.1:5000-30000 GCA_015478945.1 Trachelipus rathkii
GCATTGTCATTAGAAGGTATGCAGTTGTAAGAGGCTAATTTGCCGGTCTCATGCTTACCTCTTTCAAATCCCTGGTGAAGCCTCCATAATTGTATACCGTATCTATTATTTAAAATTCAAATCTATCGCGCCTCTTTCTTCCACAAGAAAGAGACGCCAAACAAAAGGGCGAAGCTTGGCGGGAGTGCCCAGCTGGCACGCCAGCAAGCTAACGCCAGATCAGTCCTTTGATAGCGCTCCCACAATGAGGAGTTGCCAAGTCCGACCTCCCCTTTACAGGTCACTTAGATTAGGATTTCTTGCCAATTTTATTTGTTAGTTTTATGTGTGTGTTATCATAAGTTCTAACGACATATTGTGCATAGAATTACCTCATTTACTTAATTGATCAAATCCATATCTGTCAATTGTCCGTATCACTATTGTCAAATAAAGGCACTACGAGGAAAGTACTCTCAATTAACCCCCCCTGATTAATGATTGCAAGATCATTAATCATTTTGATAGCCAAAGTGATTTTGGCCTAGACATCAGTGGTGACCCCAGTAGTGACAATTAGGGAGCTGCCGCCCCCTAAAGTGAACCCCAAAACCCTTAATTTAGAGAACAATAACAAACAAACACCAATTTCAAAAAAAAATCGAAAAATTTACGTTACTTTCTCGTTATTTCAGTGCGAAAATAGTGATATGTGATAAAGTAAATAAATTATTTGAGTCAAAATTAATAACGTGAAGAAAAAGCTTCTTATTAACCTCATTAAAATAAGGAAAGAAAGTCGTTATTACTTCGAAAGCGAAAATTCAAAATTCAAGCTCTCGAATTAGGCCTAAAATCAACGCCAAACAGTTGACTCAAAGCGACGCCAAAAGGCCAGTCAAGAACAACGGGCTATAGAAATGGTGTCAACAAAAAAGAAATTAGGTTTTAAAACTAAGGCAAAACCCACTTTTAAAAGAGGGAAAGAAAGATCTCCATTCCCCCAACGAATTCCCCCCTCGCATGAGGAGGCAAGCCCATCTGTTTCGTCATCAGAGGCTGAGTTGAAAATCCCGCCACCTTCTTCCCGCGAAACACAAAGTAAGTTTGCGCACTCAATCAAACTTCCAAATTTTCTTGAAAATAATGTTCAAATTTGGCTGAAAGCGGTAAGCAATCTTTTTAAGCTTTATAAAATAAAAAGTGACCAAGAAAAATTGAGATTAATAGCACCATTGCTCCCAATTCATTTATTAGCCACAGTCAAAACGCCAATCAAAAATAACACCTATAAAGAATTGTTGAACACAATCAGAAGAACCTACTCCCTATCAGAAGACCAAAACACACGTGACGTCACACAAATAAAATTGCGCCAGGCTTGACGGCTTTATGTAATCTGAGGGTTCTGGGGAAACAATGAAATCTCCTGTTGGGACATGGCTGATTACCACTGTAAAAGAATTTACTTTAATAGTGATAATCTGAGATGTAGTAGTATTGTTCCATCTTTGGAAGGGCGTTAGCAGTTTGGGTTGATATAAATAAACAGTGACACTACCTGGAAGTTTTGGATAAACAGTATAAGCACGCGAAATAACGAGACTAACCTCAGTATTTACCGTCGGAAAAAGTGGAAGTGCTTTAAACTCTTTTGAACTTTATTAAATAAATGTTTTATTGATAAAATAACTACTTTTAAATTTGGAAGAAATAAATTACCCTATTTGCTGCCTTATTATTATATATATAAATATTTCACAGTGTGTATAATTATGTTAGTAATAATAATAATAATAATAATAATAATAATAATAATAATAATAAAAATAATAATAATAAAAATAATAAAAATAAACAATAGTGACAAATATGCAAAAGTCGAGAATTGACAATTAAGTGAAAATTGTGATTCCTATGTAGGAATAAATTGTGATACTATGAAAAGACACCCGTAAATCTATTGTAAATGGCTTAGCCTGCGCCATCTTGCTTTAAAAATAACAACTAAAATTTCGATAAAAATGATCAAGTTAAAAACATTACGAATAGTACAAATGCTATATTAAAAATAAAGCCAAAATCGGCAAAAAGTTAAAATAAAGGTTTCCAAAAATTGGTAAGGTGTTTTATCTTATATTTCTATTGTCTATTGTTGCATGAAAATTATACATTTATTTATATGTGAAAATTATTATAGGATATTCCTGAAAAGATTTTCTTGTAGCTAAAAATTTCAAATAACCAATGACTCCCACCGTTGAGTTGCCATCGATCGCTAGATAAAATAAATATGCAAAACACCCAAAATATTATTTAATACAGATCAAAATAAGTAAACAATAAATTTAAAATGAAAATTACTTCAATTTAGTTCATAATCCAATTAATTTAAAACCGTGTTGATAATAATAATATCAAAGTAAAGTTTAAAAAAAAAAAAAAAAAAAAATTTTTTTATTTATATATATGATGACGGAAGAGTGTCGGTGGGAATTTCCATGGAGGCCGCTCGACCAACGAAGGCTGACGAGTCATCTGTTGGAAAAGTCGGTCTGTAACAAAATTTTAAGCCGATATTTCTTACGTTATGATATACGAAGTAAACAGGATATTTTCGAACAAAGTAGAGGAAAATTGCGGAGACAAGGACACTGAAATTCCAAAGTCATGAATTGGAAGGACTGAGTTGCCATTGTTTCCCAAAATTTAAATCTCTTTTTCGTGTGCATTCACTTTCGTAGATATAGTCATGCAGTCTTACATTGTTAAATAACTATTATGTTGAATGATTCTGATCATATTAAAAATTGGAAAGTTTCTTCGGTTGATCAATGTATTTGCTGAAAATTATACTGTGATTTATTTTGAACGACTTTTCAAAATTGATAGTTCGAGGAATAAAAAGCCCCTACGGTACGAACCCTCAGAACGATAGAAAATGTAATCGAAATGGGTCACTAAAATATTTCTAAAAATATATTGCATTTTATAGAGGAATATAAACATTTTTTAATATCATTTCCTAAATCAAATACATACAGTAAGTTATTCTATATTTTAGAGAAAATTATATATTTTTTTCTGTCAAAGATGATTAAAAATTTTATTAAAATAAACATTTGTCAAAGCAACCGAGCTCTTAACGAGACTTGCTATAACTATATAAATGTATAATTCAGATTATGCTGCATGATAATATTAAGACTCAATTTTTCTTTTTCCAAACTTCATACTCTTATAATTTATAATCCAAACTTATGTCGCAGGATAATATTAAGACTCATTTTCTTTTTCTTTTTTCAAACATCTATTTCTCGTAGTCTAAAATCTTTCTTTTAATATTAAAATGATCAGAAAAATATTAAGAATGTAAGCATCTACGAAGAAAAGAAAATAATTGACCATCAAAAGGCAACACTCTCGCTATTTAAAAGGACAAACGTTCCTTCAAAACCCAAATCCCTCCTTGCCCGTCACCTAGACAGCGCCATCTATTGGGCAACAACAACAACAACAACAGTTCTCATACGGACCCTGTGATTGGTCCTCCCATCCGCCAACTGACCAGTCAGAGCAAAGCTTCCAAACGACATTCAAATGGAGCATCCAAAATAGAACGGATAATAATACATAGGAAGAAAAAGGATAGGAATATCATTTTGATGATTACAATTCAAAGGAAGACTTGCAGATGTGAATTACTGAATCTTGAATGCATTTAAAGGTAAATCAAAGGTTAATACGAAGCTTACCGGACAGGTTCCTTAAAATTTTCAATTAAATAAATGATGGAAACATTAATCTCGCCTTTGAGAGTGTGACACTGAAGAGTAAATGCAAAACGAGAAAAACGAAGACGACAAAAAAGAGTTAGAAAGTTGAAAAAAATACGGAGGAATTAAGTATTACTGACGAAGAATTTACATGTGTAATTTATAACCTGTCGTATACGAGCCCATATTTTTATGAAGTTTTCTTTCTCCTTTTTCTAATTAGTGCTTCTGTCTTTCCTTCCTCTTTCCTCCATTATGTTAATTATTAATCAGAAGGCTTGGGTATAGAAAAAAACTGTGAAACTGTCACAAACACACGCGTCACGTGCGTTTGTGAGAACAGTTATTTTTCTTCCACCTCCGGGATTCACCAAAGTCTAAGCCGAAAATTACTAGGGAATCTTTGTAAGACAAAAGCATGCATTGTCATTAGAAGGTATGCAGCTGTAAGAGGCTAATTTGCCGGTCTCATGCTTACCTCTTTCAAATCCCTGGTGAAGCCTCCATAATTGTATACCGTATCTATTATTTAAAATTCAAATCTATCGCGCCTCTTTCTTCCACAAGAAAGAGACGCCAAACAAAGAGCAAAGCTTAACGCCAGATCAGTCCTTTGATAGCGCTCCCACGATGAGGAGTTGCCAAGTCCGACCTCCCCTTTACAGGTCACTTAGATTAGGATTTCTTGCCAATTTTATTTGTTAGTTTTATGTGTGTGTTATCATAAGTTCTAACGACATATTGTGCATAGAATTACCTCATTTACTTAATTGATCAAATCCATATCTGTCAATTGTCCGTATCACTATTGTCAAATAAAGGCACTACGAGGAAAGTACTCTCAATTAACCCCCCCTGATTAATGATTGCAAGATCATTAATCATTTTGATAGCCAAAGTGATTTTGGCCTATATATATATATATATATATATATATATATATATATATATATATATATATATATATATATATATATATATATATATATATATATATATATATATATATATATATATATATATATATATATATATATATATATATATATATAGGCCAGCATCCCGAAAAGTTCAGGCATGTAACTATAAAACTATATTCATCTACCGGAAAATAAATAACATTTTGATTTCCATATAAATTATTTATGAAGAAACAAAAAAATTCATTTGTTAATATTTGTATTACGACATCCCCAATATTGGTAAAAAATCTTACCACCTCACATTCTTTGATTGACCAGTTTGACCTTGAGAGCTCTTTATCATTCTTTAATAGTTATCAAGTTCAATGTATTACGAGACTGATCTTGCACCTTTATGTCTCGTCTGGGGGTTTGAGCCATTGGAGGACAGAGGACAGAAGTCACACCGTCAGGCCTCCCAGTAAGGCGAAAAACCGACTCTCCTCTCTATCGTTCTTGTTTACCCGAGGGTATGCGTTAGTTTTTAAAAAATCAACATTTGGCAACCTTTGTTTCCTCAGTCTTAGTAAGCGAGCATGTTCGATTTCTCAAAAAACTGTAATTTTTTCAACATTTATAACAAATTTAATTTTTTAAAAAGCGTTATTTTTTTTATTTTTTTTTAATTTCCGGGGTAAAATTGTCTCCTGATTAATAAAATGATATTATTTTCATTAGTAGCTGTTATAGTTTTTAGTTGCATGCCTGGCCTTTCGGGATGCTGGCCATATATATATATATATATATATATATATATATATATATATATATATATATATATATATATATATATATATATATAATATATATATATATATATTTCTCTGCTTTACTATATCTATATATATATATATATATATATAATAAACAAGTTTCTGTCTGACTAGCAAATCATTATTTATCGATACTGTTCTGTCGAGGAAATCCATTTAGGGAATGAACTGGAGAAATGTTTGACGTAAGACAATATTGCTTTAGACATTATTGACCGAACAAAATTTAAATATCTATATAAATACTAAACGTCATTAATTTTTAACATCTGAAGAGTAAAGGTCCACGTATATTTTGTTTCCTATTTTAAAAATTTATTTCAACTTTGTGAAAATGATTATAAAGTTTTAGCATTCTTGCAACATTTTGTTTCATAGTAGTTTAAAAGGTTTGTGAAAAGTGTTAGAAAAAATTGAAATTACTTAAATGAAGTTATAGTTTGTTTCATAGTAGATAAAAAAGTTTTGAAAAGTGTAAGAAAGAATTGAAATTACGAAAATAGGAGGAAAGTTTTATTTTTATGTTAATAGTAAACATTGTGGTTCCAAGTATACTGCTTCTGCAAAATATTATTTTTTTCCAATATTAGAATATCCTACAGTGATGCGCTTTTAATTATCTAGCTTATGTCTACGTTTACGGCAATGATAATCCATCTAGGTTAGGTCTAATTCCTACGGCAACGACGATCCATCTAGATAGGTCGTACTTTACGGCTTTTTAAGTGTAGGTTATGATAAAGTTTGGTTAGGTACACTAGATCTAGGTTTACGGCAACGACAATCAATCTAGGTTAGGTTTAGGTCCTACGGCAACGACGATCCGTCTAGATAGGTCGTACTTTACGGCTTTTAAGTTTAGGTTATGATAAAGTTTGGTTAGGTACACTAGATCTAGGTTTACGGCAACGACAATCAATCTAGGTTAGGTTTAGGTCCTACGGCAACGACGATCCGTCCTGATAGGTCGTACTTTACGGCTTTTAAGTTTAGGTCAGGGTAATTTTTTAGGTACACACAGATTATATATATATATATATATATATATATATATATATATATATATATATATATATATATATATATATATATATATATATATATATATATTTTTATATATATATATATATATATATAAATATATATATATGGAAAGATATTTATAGATATCGGTATTTATCGATATATCGATATCGAGCACTTGGCGCGGCCAGAATGTAAACGTTTACCATATATATATATATATATATATATATATATATATATATATATATATATATATTTATATATATATATATATATATATATATATAGATAATAATATATATATATACTCACTATATATATATATATATATACTATATATATATAGGCACTTATCCTATAAAAGGAAGTTACATAAAATGGCATAATATCGACCATCGCGGAAATCTGCTCATGCAGCCCAGCAGTGTGACGTGTTAGCTAAAACTCCAATAGAAACATCACTTGAAAGTTTCCAGGTACTTTTTTTATCATATTATTTTATGTGATTTTTCTGTTAATACTGTGTTTTTGGGGGAGTAGACGACCCAGAGGGGTGAGGAAGGGCCAGGGTCTACACACACATCAGTCCGCTGGGGGCCGAGAGACTGACTCACTGAATCACGCTGTTTTGCTTCTCTGGATATCTTCTAGACAAAAAAAAAAAAACTGTCATTGGGAACCTTTCCAAACTGAATATCAGAAAGATCGATTTGCATTTGTTCCCAATATTATGTTACTGCCATTTAAGATCAGTTCTAATATGTATGTATGTATGTAATAATAGCAATAATAACTCTTATGTATTATCTTTATGTCTTTAAGCTGTAGTGGTAAAATCTATTATGATCTAGGACTGTATCTGTGGTCCCAGATGCATCTCTATTAAAGTGTTACAGCTCAGAACACATCACTTTTGCATAAATGGTGGTCTACTTCATACTTACACTCTGTACATTATTTGAAAGTCAAGTGTTGGTGCCTCTTTTCCTCCGCGGAGGAAAAGAATGCCAACCAGACGAGGGTTATGATTGGTGCTTGGGTCCTGAAGGGACGCCACCGAATCATGCCCGGGGGTCTTGTAGTGAACCTCATAGCGAAAGGGTGCCCTACATAAATTGTTAGATTTAACCAAAGGCCGGCAGGTCTATTTAGGATAGGGAATTAGTGCATTATCTTATTAGTTAGTCTGTGTAATTCATAATAGTGCTAACGTTGATATATGCCCATCCATTACTTGTCCATTGTTTAATGAAAATCATCCTTTGTATTGTTATCTAACTATCACAAATAAACCAACTACGAGGAAAGTGCTCTAATTACCCCCCTTGCTATGACTGTCGAAGTGATTTCGGCCTAGACGTCATTTTGGTGACCACCAGAGTGACATGTGCCAATGGAGTGGCACGACGAACACCAGCAAGCAATCATGAACACCCATCAATTCAAGTTTCTTCTGCTGGGCGCTGCTCTGTTCGGTCATCCTGTAACGCCTGTACTGTGCTTCTCACTGCAGGTGCAGACCAACTGCACGTAAGAGTACAGAGTGGTCGAAGCCTTCTCAGTGGCTTTAATGTGTGCACACCTGGCTCTCATCTGACAGCTGACCAACATCTTCGAGCTTTAGAAAGCAGAAAATTGTTGCTCGCGGCATTGTGCTGAAGGTTCTATTGATCAGTTGAAAGAGGCCAGCTTGCTGAGGTCCAAGCACCCTCGGACAGCTTGATTCGTCGCGACAGTATACATATATTCTATTTCTCTGGTCTGGCTAATAACTGGTGGTTCTGCGAGTCAGCTCTTTGCTTCATTTTTGGTTTGGCAGGAGCAGGCAGGGGCTGAAGCCTGGTGCGGGTCGATATTAATAATTAAAAAAAAAAAAAAAAAAAAAAAAAAAAAAATAAAAATTACTTTCTCGTCAGTTTATTACTTAAAAAATATTATTAAGTTAATAAAGTAAATAAATTATTTGAGTCAAAATTAATAACGTGAAGAAAAAGCTCCTTATTAACCTCATTAAATAAGGAAAGAAAGTCGTTATTACTTCGAAAGCGAAAATTCAAATTCAAGTTCGCGAGTAGGCCTAAAATCAACACGCCAAACATTTGACTCAAAACTCAGTCGGTAACAACAAGACCATAGAAAATTATCAACGAAAAAGCTGACTCTTAGGACGCAAACAAAGAAGTCCACAAAAAGAGGGAAGGACCAAACTCCCTCTCCCCAACGCCTTTCCCCCTCTCATAATGAGGGAACGCCATCTGGTTCTCGCTCAGAAACTGAGATGGAAGCGACGCCACCATCTTCGCGCCAAAAGGAAAGGACGCGGCGTCATGATGCCGAATCACCGATAAGAACTGGTAGTCAATTAACATCAAGTCAATTACCAACCTTTGACCCCTACGATGTTATAAATTGGTTAAGTGCTACCACAGCGATCTTCAAATTAAATCACATAGAAGATACCCACGAACGTGTTCGTTTGTTGGCTCCAATCTTGCCCACAAATTTGGTCTCCAAAATCACTTTTCCTCTTCAAAACAACGCTTATCGTCTGCTATTACAAAACATCGAGGAAGTTTACCTCCCCGCCTTGAGGAACAGAATCCGAGATGTCTTTAAACAAGGCATGAGACCCGATGAATTGCCCAGTGAATATCTCCATCGTGTCAAGGGGGTATTGGGGAATAAGAGCTTCGATGTGTTGGTAGAACACAACCCCAAATTTGCGATAGACCTCTTTTTAGAGCAGATGCCCCAAAACATTCAAATGTCAGTCTATTCATTAGCGGAAGAAAATGACCTTGTAAGAATGGTCAAAGTTTCAGATGATCTTTATAAGAATTTTGTTCGAAAAGGAAGAAATTATCATCAACCAAACGAAGAACAGACTTGGAGTTCTGTGAATTCTGTGCGTAACAGAACAGACTCCGCCTACCTACTTCCCAGCGCGCGTGCAACCCAGAGCGCAAACATGAAGGAAGCACCCGCGGTGAAGGTCAAGTTGCCCACCAGCTGGCCGCGCTCACCAAAACAGTGAACGAGCTCGCTCACTCCTTTCAGCTGTTCGTTAAAAACCAAGCAGACACAGGTGAAAGAGGAAACCGGACACGCGATAAAAGTAGGTCGCGTTATTCAGAAACAGATACAAATGGGTACAGTAAAGCCTTTAATAACGCGGTCAATCAATTATGCTTCTATCATGCTCGCTATCTCTTCAAAGCATACCGCTGTGAAAGCAATGAATGTCCTATGTATCCATTAATATATGGTAATAATCAGAAAAATGTCCCATCATCGTCGGAAAACTGCTAACAAGGCTGCGACCATTACCATCTACCAGCAGCCGTGAAAATCATACTCACAATAGGAAAGTGAGATTTAATAATACCATCCAAGTGATAAATGACCCTATTACAAACAGTGCTGTGATTAATGAAATAAACTTATTAAATGATAGTGCTGAAGAAATAAATAAAGATTATATCAATCATAATAACTCTATTAGCCTTAAAAATGATAGTGATAAAAATACTACTACTACTACTACTACTACTACTAATACTAATATT
This sequence comes from Trachelipus rathkii, assembly GCA_015478945.1. Lineage (NCBI taxonomy): Eukaryota > Metazoa > Arthropoda > Malacostraca > Isopoda > Trachelipodidae > Trachelipus > Trachelipus rathkii. Next base: position 15,083 of record JABUQX010147668.1, read on the forward strand.
AATAATAATAATAATAATAATAATAATAATAATAATAATAATAATAATAATAATAATAATAATAATAATATGATACTTTAATTATTATTATTACAAACAATATGAACAATATTGATCCAGAAATTGATCAAAATATAGATACAACTACCAGCACTATCCAAACTGAAAATATAAATTCCATTAAAAGTAACAATAAAAATGGAAAAAATGAACAAATAAATAAAAACTTTATCAATGAACCCTCTTCAATTCACACAAATGTACAAGGAATGCATGCTCCTTCTAGTTTAAAGAACTCTAAAAATTTAAATATGAAAAGTAGTAGTAGTCCTCAACAAAAATATATCAATAAATAAAAATAGTATATTAAATAATACTGATATCCAACAAGGTCTCAAAACAAATGTCTCAAGCAATGTTGGTAATGTACAAAATAACCATTTTATTACTGCTGTTAGTCCCTCGCATGTGGGATATGTCCTTTTTAACTCAAATTTATTAAATGGGGGGGGGGTGTCATAGATAATACAAGGGAAGATGGAATTAAGTGCTGATGACGAGCGCTGCTTAAGCAGTGAGATAGTTACAGCCGCTGTTGAGGAAGACAAGAGGGTTTGCAAGATTGACAATTTGACCTTGTATATAGTCTATGACACATTAAATAAGATCGATTATTTGGTAGATTGCGGCTCTGTCTTCAGCCTCTTACAATGCGCTGCAAATGACCATCAAAAAGCGCCGGTAGGCTATATGCTTGCTGCTAACAATTCAAAAATTGCAATCTATGGTATTAAAGATATTGAAATCGATCTGGGATTGGGGCGTAGATATATTGTTACTTTTTATATCGCTAATGTAAGCACCAATATTTTAGGATTAGACTTTTTAAAAAGTTTTGAGATGGGCATTAATTTTAAAGAAGATTTATTATTAGATCAAATTACAAATAAGACCATAAAATTGAGTAGAAATGTGAATTTTAATATTAATGATGTTCCTATTTCTTCTTCTTCAAATCTCTCTCTCTCTCCCCCTGTGCATGTACCTTCTAGTTCTTTAAATTTTAATGAGTTATTATCGAAATATTCTGAGGTATTTGTAAACCCTTATCTCCCCGAAAACCACCACATAAAATTGAAACAAGAAAAAAGGTGGAACGAAATTATTGAGAAGGGCATTTTTCCAGTTAAGCAAATAAGAGAATGAGCACAGCAACATAGGCAGAGCTTAGTGAGAAGAACAGTGGATGAAGAAGCCGCCTATATTCAGAAGGTATTGATAGAACTAGCCAAACAATTTTCTTACAAAATAGATATAAGAGGACGCCCATCTCAAACAAGGAGAGATTCCCCCCATAAACTTTACTGCTCAAACAAAAGCAAAGGCTGAACAACCTCGTAACACTTTTACACAGGGTCCTCCGACTTTTGAAGTCATTCTCTGAGTCTTTCCCCATGGGCCATGGCTGAGAAGTCATTCTAAAATCATATTAATGACAGTTGAAGAGTTGAATAATGTTTACTGGAAACAAATATTATTGCTGCATTAATGATTATGTTTAGTAGTGAGTTGTATGTTTAGTTTTAAAGGCGTGACGCGGGCATTTCGCATTGCATCGCGAACTCAGCTTTATACTTCTATTTTTGGATCACTACCAATGATGGCTACGCTGGGTTGTAATGATAGATGTCGCGTCTTTGTCCATTTGTTTTGTCCCAGGGGCGCACTATTCAAACTCTGGTGGCGTTTTGGTTCTTCATATGTGGCTGATCGGAGGAAAGGATGTTGAGAAGGACTATTCAACATGTTTGATCACCGACAAGTAGCCCAGAGCAGATTAATTATTTAGGTTATACTGTAAGTGAAAGCGGCATCGAACTAATCATGATAAAATTGAAGGATGATACTGTTTTACCTCAAACTAGTTGTCTCAAGGTGGATCCTTCTCGGACGGGTGGGGACTTCAAACGCGTGCGCTATTCCAAAAACTTACCTTTATGTCTCATTTGTGAAGACTTATAATCTCGCGTCTTAATTCTTTGGATAACTTAGGAAATATTCATACTTGTTGAAAATGCCTCTGTACTTACTTATCCGGGCACCTCTTTAAAGTACAAAATTATCATACATACCACAAATGTATCTACGGCTGCTGTTATTTTATCCGATACTGGCACAGACCACCTTCCGATTGCCTTTTATAGTTCACTCTTGTCACCTACCGAAAGAAATTATGATGAATCCAATCGCCTGTTAGTCTGCTTAACAAAAGTTTTCAAGAAGTACGGCTATCTCCTCACAAATAAAAATATTAATATAGAAACCAACTGCCGTGAGCTCATCAATAAATATAAAAGAGTAAATGACGATAAAAACTTCAATATTCGTGAAATTAGAAGTCTAAATTTATTAACTAGTTACAAAGTTTCTTTCAAACTGATAACAAAAAAGAAAAATCCCTTAGATGAATATTTGGTAATAAATGATATAAGTAATGATGATCCAAATAACAAAGAAAATGAGACTACTGAAGCAGCAGAAATATCAGAAATCACATCTGCACATACGAACACTGTGATTGGTCCTCCTTTCAGCACATTAGCCAATCAGAGCGAAGTTCCCACAGTCCACGTGGAGTCGTGTCCAAATTTTACAACCACCTACAAATATGAAGAACTTTCTCCAAAACTCAAAGCTCGTTATCAGAGGGTAATAAAACAAAACCACACTCGTGCCGCGGTTAGCAGTCCAATGAAGGGTAAAAAGGTAGACCTTTTAAATACTCAGATTGTAAACAAAAGAAATTCCTTAAATAGTTCCCATGAGAATAAAGGGACTTTAAAACCCAAAGGGTTGAGAATGAAAGAGAGAGTAGAAATGGAAGAAGAAGAATTGCTAAAAATGAGTGAAAAATCACCAACTAAAAAGTTAGATGAAATAAATGATATACTTACTGAAAATACACGAATAAATTTAATTCAGCGCTGTAATGAAGCTCATATTGACTTAATAAAACGCTTCAGAAAAGAAGTTGACTACGCTGCAATTAGTAAAGATCAGTTAGAAGATGAATACATTAATTCATTACTCGAAAATAAAGAAAAAAGTTCATTAATCATAAAGAAACAACCTTTCTGGTTCAAGAAGAATGAAGTCTCTCTCTTTGTTGACACCTCATTGAATTATGCCAGAGTCATTCTCCCTGATTAACATATAGACGCTGTTATACGGATGACTCACTTTCAAGGTCACCTCGGGGATATCGCGCTGTCTGACCGCGATGAAAACTGAGTTCGTGTTCCGCAACATGCATAAGAGAGTGAAAGCACTTGTAATAAGCTGTCCTCAATGTCAAATAAACAAGACCGGACGGAGCATAAACCCTATTTACGGAAAATATAAAGAAGTTACCTACAAATTTCAAGATTTAAACTGTGATATACTGAAATTACCAGTGTGTAGAGGTTACAAGTGCTTATTAACTCTCATTGAGCGATTATGCCATTATGAGTGGGCCTTTCCCCTCAAGGATATCACAAAAGAAACCATCGTTAAAACACTAATAAATCAGCTAATTCCGATGTGTGGAGTTCCCAGCCATCTGATCACAGATAAAGGTGGAAATTTCACCTCACATTTATTTGAAAGTGTCTGTAAACTGTTAGGAATAACACATATAACCACCGCGAGCTACGCTCCATTCTCGAACTCCAAGGTAGAGGTAACTCACCATAAGATGATTCTAACCAGTTTAAGAACCATGCTAGCTGAGCCAGGCATGGAGAGTCAAGGGTGGTTAGACGTATTACCCTTCGTTTTATTCGCAATTCGGCTCGCCCCTATCTCAGAATCCGGCATCTGCCCCAGCAAATTGATGTTCGGGCAAGATATAAACATCCCTGACGGCTTGATAGACCCTTCTCTCCCAGACGAACCAAAAACCTATGATAATTATATTGAAAAACTGGCTGGACTCATGGCAAAACCACTCTCCCAAAGAACTAACTTAAGGAACAGAAACGTGTTCGTCCCTCGTAATTTAAAAGATGCTCAATATCTGCTGGTGAAAAGTCAACAATACAACCGAGGAAAACTCTCGCCCCGCTTCCACGGACCTTACAAAGTCGTGAAGATCACTAATAATAACGCTCATATTGTGAAAGGAGATAAGGTGGTAGTAGAAAATTTAAGAAATGTCAAAATTTTCTATAATCTTGTTCCTGACCCTACAGAACGCAAGAAAAACGCGGAATAACAAAAGTAGAGAAAAGAAATGAGGAACTGAGGTAAATAGCTCTTGAGGAAAATAAGAGTCTAAGACGTTGCTATGGTAATTAATACGAGAACAATAGTGTTTATAAATGGTATTAAATATTCATATTGTAAGTTCTTTCACCTTCCACAAGTAGCATTTCACCTGTTCTTCCACTTTCCTCAACTTTATATTTCCTGTATTCGATCGAAGGAGGGTAAGAAAGTATCTCTGTGAAATCGAAAACAGGGGCCTCACCCCTGTTCTCCGAGGCAGAGATCCTTTGTTGCACTCGAGGATTACCAGTCTAGGGGTGAAATACATTGAGGAGTCCTTGTAAGACAGCGCATGCAGTGTCTTCAGGGAGTGTGTTATCTAGAGGCTATTACAAAACCTCAGACTTATCACTTCTGCATAAATGGTGGTCTACTTCAATTCTTACACTCTGTACATTATTTTGAAAATGGATCCCCTTATGCCTCTTTTCCTCCGCGGAGGAAAAGAATGCCAACCAGACGAGGGTTATGATTGGTGCTTGGGTCCTGAAGGGACGCCACCGAATCATGCCCGGGAGTCTTGTAGTGAACCTCATAGCGAAAGGGTGCCCTACATAAATTGTTAGATTTAACCAAAGGCCGGCAGGTCTATTTAGGATAGGGAATTAGTGCATTATCTTATTAGTTAGTCTGTGTAATTCATAATAGTGCTAACGTTGATATATGCCCATCCATTACTTATCCATTGTTTAATGAAAATCATCCTTTGTATTGTTATCTAACTATCACAAATAAACCAACTACGAGGAAAGTGCTCTAATTATCCCCCCTTGCTATGACTGTCGAAGTGATTTCGGCCTATATATATATATATATATATATATATATATATATATATATATATATATATATATATATATATATATATATATATATAATATATATATATATATATATATATATATATATATATATATATATATGCTAGCTCTTTTTAGTTTTATTCTGAGTCGAGCTAGGAAAATTTTGATTTTTTTTTTTTTTTTTAATATATTGCTACTATATGATACCAACAATGAATTTCAGTGGTAACGGACATGATTCAAAAGTTCGAAATATTTTTAAATAATTTTTAAAAATCACATTTATGTTAAATATTGTTTCAAAAATGAAATATCTCGAAAAGTGCGACACTTACAGAAAAACCAATTACATATTTGGAATCAGCGTATAAAGCTTATTACAAAAATGTAAAATAAGGGGGGCTCGAGCCGACGGGGGACAGAGGGCCGTTTCCATACCGAGGGGCGGAGGAACCCCGCGACACCCAAATACCAAAGAGCGGGGGTTCCGGAGACCCTCCCGGAAGGGGGGGAAATAGTCCTACCCTGTCGTTCCCCGGAAGGCCGAGAGACCCCGACTCCTGCATCTTTTCGGTTTACCCTTTAGTTAAAAAAAAATAAAACTGACGGAGTCGTAAAACGTAAAAGGTCCTATATATTTTTGAATCATGTCCGTTACCACTTAAATTGATTGTTAGGATCATATACTAGAAATATATTAAAAAAAAAAAAAAAAATTCAAAACTGACGGAGATACATAAAACAGAAAAGGTCATATATATATATATATATATATATATATATATATATATATATATATATATATATATATATATATATATATATATAACATATATATATATATATATATATACTCTCTCTTTCTCATATCTATCTATCTATATATATCTATATGCCTGTATGGTAAGTTGAATCTTTCGTCTGAGCTTTGATATTCGATATATCGAAATATATCGATATATCGAGTATTGGATATATCGATATAATTCGATATATATATATATATATATATATATATATATATATATATATATATATATATATATATATATATATATATATATATATTATATATATATTTTTATATATATATACTAAATCTGTAGCCTAGACTTAAAAGCCGTACAGTAGACCTAACCTAGATTTATCGTCGTTGCCCAAAACGGAAACCTAACCTAGATTTATTGTCGTTGCCGTAAACCTAGATCTAGTGTTTGTGACACGTAATACATTTATATAGTTAATATGTTTTTAAGTATTAAAATTAAAAATATTCTTATTAATAAATATATATCTATATATAAAAAAATATAACTATTATATATATATATATATATATATATATATATATATATATATATATATATATATATATATATACTCACTGTTTAAAGGTAATTAACTCCTCGCAATAGCTTCCAAAAAAGCTTCAAAACGGTCTTGTGCTTCAAATATGTTACTATTACAGTAGAAATTAAATTTTTAACCAATTTTAGTTATGGAAACACTAATATGAAATAGATCATATAAATTCATATTTAAAATCGAGTAAATAAATCTTTAAATTTAAATTTGCACATCAATAGCGAACTGAAGTTACTCCAATGATATAAGAAACCAAAATGGCCAAAATACTCACTGTTTAAAGGTAACTAACTCCTTGCAATAGCTTCCAAAAAAAGCTTCAAAACGGTCTTGTGCTTCAAATATGTTACTATTACAGTAGAAATTAAAATTTTCACCAATTTTAGTTATGGAAACACTAATATGGAATAGATCATATAAATTCATATTTAAAATCGGGTAAATAAATCTTTAAATATAAATTTGCACACCAATAGCGAACTGAACTTGGTTCAATGATATCAGAATTCAAAATGGCGCCACTTCTTTGTTTATAAAAATGACTATTTGAATAGGTCTCTGCATGGGGATCACCAATATATATTTATCGATATATCGGTTTTGGACTCTAACAATTTTGCGCTCAGACGAAAGATTCATTTAAGCATATATATATATATATATATATATATATATATATATATATATATATATATATATATATATATATATATATATATATATATATATATATATATATCTAAACTTGTATGTCTATTTTTATTTATTCTCTATATATATATATATATATATATATATATATATATATATATATATATATATCAGGGATGGCACGAAAAAATCAAATGAAAAAATCAATTGATTTTTTTACTTGATTTTATAAAGAAATCATGATTTATTTGATTTTATTGATTTCTTTGATTTTTTGTTTTTTAAATTTTTATATTTTTTTTTTTTTGTATATTTAAGTGATTTAACTTCAATAGAAATAAAAAATTAAAATAAAAGTACATATATTATGAAGTTTTTAATATATTTTTCAATTTTCAACAAACTATTGGCATTGTAACCGATAAAGTCTGTAACATTCTTTAGTGTTGCTTTTTGTTTCATTGTTTCCATTGTAAGATTTTGAACCCAGAGCTTGGGCCTAGGGTTAAAATTGAAAATTAATGCCAGATGCAGACTGGTTATATATATATATATATATATATATATATATATATATATATATATATATATATATATATATATATATATATATATATATATATATTTTCTATATATAAATGTATTTATATATATAAATAGAAAAAACCATATATATATATATATATATATATATATACATACTATATATATATATATATATATATATATATATATTATTTTTATAGTAATGTATAATAGATATATTAGGGCCCAGGGTGGGAACCTCAAGCCCGCGGGCAAAATTATGCCCGCGGCTTAATATTTTTATGCCCGCGACCTGTTTGACATATAATTATTATTTTTTTTATTTCGGACTTATTATTTTTCTTTTTCCTTTATTTTTTTTTTCGGAAAAACATATATATATATATATATATATATATATATATATATATATATATATATATATATATATATATATATATATATATATATATATATATATATATATATATATATATATATATATATATATATATATATATATATATATATATATATATATATATATATATATATATATATAGAGTTGTCGTTAGGAAAGTACAATTGACAACATTTGGCACAGTTGTTGCCAATAGACAGACAACCATACTATGCAACCGACTGAGCTAAATACTCTCTCCCTACCCATCACTCTCTATATATATATATATATATATATATATATATATATATATATATATATATATATATATATATATATATATAAATTATATATTTACATATATATATATATATATATATATATATATATATATAAAATTTTTGAAAGCCCTAAGCAACTTTTATTTACTCAGTATGACAACTTCCCTAATTCGCTTCCGGCTTCATGCAATGTTTTTTTGAGGAGGACGCAAGTGCCTATTTTGTTTTTGTCAGTTTGTGTTGCTTTGTGGTTGATTTATATTTGTTTGGAATTTCGGAAGCATGTCCAGCATTAATTCAAAGAGACAAAAGTTATCTTTATATAATTTCAAAGAAGAATGGACGAAAGATTATTTTTTCATCGAAAATAAAGGCAGACCAATATGCCTTGTATGTGGGGAATCTGTTTCAGTACCAAAGAAATACAATCTTGAGCGCCATTATTCTTCCAAGCATAAGGAATTGGATAATGTGCAAGGGGAAATACGCTTCGAAAAAATTAATCATCTTAAAAAGCAACTAAAAGGCCAGCAGTCAATATTGCAGCATACACATAAACAAAATAGCTCCATTGTTCGAGCAAGCTATGAGGTTTCTGAATTAATAGCAAAGGCTCTGAAACCACATTCAGAAGGAGAATTCATAAAAGAATGCTTAGTGACCGCAGCAAAAGTTTTAACTCCAGATAAAGTAAAATTATTCGAAAGCATCAGTTTATCACGAAGTTGATTCTGACTTCCATATCAGAGAGGAACTGCTTTGCTTGAAATCTATGCATGGAAGTACAACAGGTGAAGAAATTTTTTCCAATGTAAAGTCTGCAATTATTGATTATGAATTATCCTTTGAAAAACTAATTGGTATTGCCACTGATGGTGCACCATCAATGGTAGGAACTCAAAAAGGACTTGTTGCTTTGATTAAAAAGGAACTGGAAGAGAGGCACGTTGATAATAACTTAATTGTATTTCATTGTATAATTCACCAACAAAATTTGTGTGCCGTGTCCTTGAAAATGACGAATGTGATGTCTATTGTTGTGAAATGTATTAATTTAATTAAAAGTAAAGGTCTAAATAACAGGCAGTTTAGAGAGTTTTTATTAGATCTTGAAGCATGTTATTGTGAAGTTCGTTGGCTGTCAAAAGGTTCTATGCTCAAAAGATTTTATGAACTCAGAAATGAAATCATGATATTCATGGACATGAAAAATATGCCCATCCATGAGCTGGAGAAGGAAGAATGGTTGTGTGATTTGGCATTTCTTGTGGACATCACTCAGCATTTGAATAATTTAAACGTAAAATTACAGGGACCAGATTTATTGATTACTTCGCTTTATACATCAATTAAATCTTTTCAGTCCATGTTACAACTGTGGATGGCGCAGCTAAAGAAAACTATTCTAACCCATTTTCCAACATTACATGAAAGAAAACCAGTTTCAACAGTGGCGTATTCCGAGGCCTGCTCACTTCTCTATGATGAATTTGAAAAAAGGTTTATTGATCTTAAAAAGTTTCAAATTGAGCTTCAGATATTCGACGCCCCATTTAACGTAAGGTCAGAAGATGCACCTGATTCATTACAACTAGAACTAATTAACTTGCAGTGCGATAATGCATTGAAAGCTAAATTTAACTGTGTGACTCCTCTTCAGTTTTATAGTCTTTATTTAACCGAGCAGGAGTTCCCACTGCTACGAAATCATGCGCTAAAAGTTGTTTCATTATTTGGCACAACATATAAATGCGAACAGTTCTTTTCAAAATTAAAATTGACAAAGAATCCCCTTCATGCAAGATTAACTGACAGTAACATGTCAAATCAATTACGCCTTGCTAGCTCTACAGTGCCTCCAAATTTCACAGAACTCTCTGAGAAAAAACAAATGCAGCTTTCGCACTAGATAAAAAATATTTATTTCAGTAAGTAGAATATATATATATATATATATATATATATATATATATATATATATATATATATATATATATATATATTATTATTATTATTATATATATATATATATATATATATATATATATATATATATATATATATATATATATTATTATTATATATATATATATATTATTATATATATTATTATTATATTATATATATATATATATAGATATATATATAATTTTTATTATTTTTATTTTAATAAATATTTATTTAGTTTATAATTTCTTATATAAAATATAAACAAATAAATATTTATTAAAATATTCTAATAAAATATTAAAGATATATATATATATATATATATTATTATTATTATATATATATATATTATTATTATATATATATATATATATATATATATATATATAATATATATATATATATATATATATATATATATATATATATATATTTAAATAAAAATATATGTATTATATATATATATAATGAAGAGTAATTTATATATATATATATATATATATATATATATATATATATATATATATATATATATATATATATATATATATATATATATATATATATATATATATATATTGCCCGTCACATGAAAAATCTTTCTAAAATTTGCACGCCATTTTAAAAAGGTTCCCCACCCCTGTATTAGGCCAATATTTGAATATGTTCTTCAATTTTAGCACCCTTATTAGAAAAGACATAGATATGCTGAGAGGAGGGCGCAACGTAAAGCAACGAGGAGGTAGATTTTTGGCTTTGAGGATAAGAATAGGCGTGAAGTTGTCTAGATAGGCCCATGCGGCTTCTTAAGTATTATTCTTATTTATTATTTATTATGGATTGACTGGGGCATTCTAGAGGGGCCAATGCGGCTTCTAAATTATTAATTTTTATTGGTTGACTGGGACAGTCTAAAAAGAACCATGCGGCTTCTTAAGTATTATTCTTATTTATTATGAGTTGACTAGGACATTCTAGAGGGGTCAATGTGGCTTAATTATTATTTTTAATTATTAATTATTATTGGTTGACTGGGACAGTCTAGATAGGCCCATGCGGCTTCTTAAGTATTATTCTTATTTATTATTTGATATTTATTATGAGTTGACTGGGACATTCTAGAGGGGCCAATGCGGTTTCTTAATTATTAATTTTTATTGGTTGACTGGGACAGTCTAAAAGGACCATGTGGCTTCTTAAGTATTATTCTTATTTATGATGAGTTGACTGGGACATTCTAGAGGCGTCAATGCGGTTTCTTAATTATTATTTTTAATTATTAATTATATATATTATTATTGGTTGACTGGGACAGTCTAGATAGGCCTATGCGGCTTCTTAAGTATTATTCTTATTTATTATTTATTATGGGTTGACTGGGACATTCTAGAGTGGCCAATGCGGCTTCTTAATTATTAATTTTTATTGGTTGACTGGGACAGTCTAAATAGGCCATGCGGCTTCTTAAGTATTATTGTTATATATTATATGTTGACTGGGACATTCTAGAGAGGTTAATGCAGCTTCTTAATTATTAAAAATAATAATTAAGAAGCCGCATTGACCCCTCTAGAATGTCCCAGTCAACTCATTATAAATAAGAATAATACTTAAGAAGCCGCATGGTCCTTTTTAGACTGTCCCAGTCGACCAATAAAAATTAATAATTGAGAAGCCGCATTGGCCCTCTAGAATGTCCCAGTCAACCCATGAAAATTAAGAATTAAGAATAATTTTTAATAATAATTAATGTAATTAATGAATAGTATTTATAATTAAGAAGCCACATGGGCCTACCTAGACTGTCCCAGTCAACCAACAATAATTAATAATTAAGAATAATAATTAAAAAGTCGCATTGGCCCCTCTAGAATGTCCCAGTCAATCCATAATAATTAATAAATAAGAATAATAATTCAGAAGCCGCATGGGCCTATCTAGACTGTCCCAGTCAACCCATAATAATTAATAATTAAGAATAATTTATTCTTATTTATTAATCCGTCTAGAATGTCCCAGGAAAACTTAATAATATATATATATATATAAAATATATATATATATATATATATAATATATATATATATATATATATATATATATATATATATATATATATATATATATATATAAACGTTACTTAACGGCTACACGTTAATAGTGTAAATCAGTAAATCTAGTGTATATCAAATGAAATTTAAATAAAAGTAAACATTTTTAGGGGCGAAGAAAGAAGTTTTAAAAGTAATTAAATTTTTTTTGTGCATTTTGTTGCGAACTAGTTTTTGGCGAGTGTATTGAAATTGAATAAGATATATAGCAATGAACGTGAGTGAAGCGTCCAGTGTGTCTATGCCATAGACACACTGGACGTGACCGTTCACTATCTATTCCATAGACTCTATGGTATAGATAGTGAACGGTCACGCTATCCGTAACTGTTGAAGATATATTTTTAATGTGTCAAAGTGATGTAGAGTTACTAGCGTATTTGCAATGTAAAAAATTAATTATTAAATTTGTTAATTATTAATTGTTAATTATTAAAATTAATTATTAAAATGATTAATTATTAAATTTAATTATTAAAATTATTAATTTTTAAAATTAATAAAAGCAATAGTTACGTAACCTAACGTAACGTAACCTAACCTAACATACCCTAACGTAACCTAACCTAACCTAGCGTAAAGTAACGTAGCGTAATTTAACGCAGCGTAGCCTAACCCTAACCCAACTTAACCTGACCTAACTTAACCTAACCTAACCTAATCTCTTACCTAACCTCATTTCACCCCTAGAACATTTATTTATGTATCATAGAGGCTACCTGCGAAATAATTTTTTTTATCCGACCTCCCGTTCCTTGTGGCCGTTAAGTAACTTTGTTCATACATATATATATATATATATATATATATATATATATATATATATATATATATATATATATATATATATATATATATATATATATATATATATATATATATATATATATATATGTTATATATATATATATATATATATATGGACAATGTTCCTAAGTGGATTATAAAGAGAAAATGGGATTTTTAGATTATTTGATTTGAGGGATTTTTTTACGAATATTCTCAATTTTCCCCTTAAATAAAAAGAATTATAATATTTTCTGCGGAGCTGCAAAAATTTATTATATATATATATATATATATATATATATATATATATATATATATATATATATATATATATATATATATATATATATATATATATATATATATATATATATATATATATATATATATATATAAATTAATGTTGATGGCGAGCAGCACGAGTAAGTTATTACTCGTCACCGCTTGCTCGCGCACATTTGGAGCGAACGCCTCAGCGAGCGATCTATCATGCATTTACGGCAACCTGCTGTGCATCTACTCTATGGTATTCTTTAGTTTAAGTTTTCATTTAACTCAATAAATACCTAATGAAAATAATTTAACTACATGATTAAATAATTTGAAAATGAAAAAAAAAATCTTATTTAAGACAAATAATAAAAAGTACACAAAATCGACTTTCTGAAACTTCACAAACTTTAGTTTAAAATAAATAAAATCTTTTATTTCTGATTTTCCCTCGGACCATAAAATGTATTTCATTTTTTTATCCACTTAAGAACATTTAAATATATATAGTTAAAGGAAGTTATTTACTTGTATATATATATATATATATATATATATATATATATATATATATATATATATATATATATATATATATATATATATATATATATATATATATATATATATATATATATATATAAAGCGAGAGGAGCTGGTGTGCTAGTAGTTATCTCTTCTTCTTCTGCTTGCTCCTCCGCTTCATGGGTAGTTGTTGAAGTTCTCTTGAAGACTCTCTTGTAGTAGGATATTAAAACTTCTTTTTGGTTTGAATTTTTACTGAATAATTTATTGAAAACACTGTCTACTATATTTAACAACCTTGCACACATTCCGTTAAATTCATTACTTTTAAACACTTATTAACTTTCCTCGCTGACATGCGAGTTAAGAATTTATGAAACCTCAATCTTATTTTAAATGAAAAAACAGGCAAAAAGACGCGCCAAAATCTTAAATTACAAATCGAGCTAGAAACAAGATATTTTCACATATAAGACATAAAATATGATATAAAATGCTAAAATAACAAAAATTAAATTATTTAGTAATATATTTTACAAACGATAATTTTATTTTTTTGTAATACATATATATATATATATATATATATATATATATATATATATATATATATATATATATATATATATATATATATATATATATATATATATATATATATATATATATATATTACAATGATAAAAACCACGATAAAGCATCTAATACAAGGCATCCTTTTGATCAATAAAAAGTGTTCATCCTACAACTATATTTTCTTTTAACTTGGTTAAAGAAAACGTAAAACATTTTATAGTATACTATTCGAAACTTTAAACAATTATAAAACAATATAAACAATAAGAGAACTATATGTGTTGTGGGTACTATATATATATATATATATAATATATTATAGTTTTATAATTATTATTATTATCATTATTATTATTATTTT
>JABUQX010147668.1:40000-42675 GCA_015478945.1 Trachelipus rathkii
ATATATATATATATATATATATATATATATTATATATTATATATATATATATATAAAAATATATATATATATATATATAATATATATATATATATATATATATATATATATATATATATATATATATATATATATATATATATATATATATATATATATATATATATATATGTATATATATATATATATATATATATATATATATATATATATATATATATATATATATATATATATTACTTTTTAAAGTAAACACTAATCATGGCCCTGAATTATAATTGTCACTTCATTTTATTAATTAAATGCACACAAATTACTTGTTAAAGACACTTTAATGAAATAAATTTTTAAAAAGGAAAGCTAATTTTTGTCCCGACACGCGAGACCTCTTCAGGCTAAGGAACTGGATTTCTTTCTTGATTCAAGTGTGTTTCAGCTGGTCTGCTATTTTCTTCATGGTGCTGTTGAAATATTTTGGATGTTTCAGACAGGTCATTTTGCGTACCCATCTGGTCTGTCTGATGCTTATTGTGGGCCAGCCACCACAGTAATGCAAAGATGATTTGCGGATTTGTTCGTGTGACTGATATTTTCTGATCATCTTTATATATTGCTGATACTACAGAGCGGTTCGTGCCATGCCTATGACCAGCTACTGGCGCCAGCCCAGGTCATCCGTATGCCGATTTTCTCGTCCATGGCTCCCTCACCTACAGCGGTGTTTATCAGGCAATAGGGGATGATATACAGCTTCAGAGAGTTTTCTCGTTTGGGTTTTGAGAATGTTTTTGCTGGGTGAGCTGTTATTTGACGGAATAGGTGGCATTTTGCAACATTTGCTCTTAACGAATACAATGACAATAAATTGCGTGAGGCTGGGAAAGCAGGCGCCATAGCATCTCGTTTGTTAAACGTTTGAAAACAGATATAAAGCGATTCCGAAAGTATTGTAGCTTGTTTTCGTGTTAAGAGAGCATATTAGTATGAAGGTGCTACATCGGAGAAATAGAGAGATGACAGAACAGCAATTCTTGTGTTTGGGGAATGATTAGATAGCCAATGTATAAAGTTTGTGGGAATGTTGGTTTTCTATATAGGGCCGTAGCAATTAGTTGGTCTCCATGATTGGGCAGTGCCGAGGAAGCGGGAAAGAGCCAGCGGGAAGCGCGCATTTCTATAGTATACCGAACCGAAAGGATGAAAGAAGCAATATGTTTAGAAATACAGATAAAGTTGGTGTTGTGAGAGGGAAAGAGCCAGGCCGAAACATCTACATATCCCAATCCATAAACTACAGTTGTAATATAGTTAGTTCCATATATATGTTACTGAGTATGGGAGATAGTGGGGATCCCATACTCAGGCCGAAAGTTTGTTTGTAATATTTGCCATTAAAATGAAAGAAGTATGTTGTAATGAGAGATTAATGAGCTGTTTTAATATATGAAACGGGAAGGCCAATCTCTCATTACAACATAACTTCTTTCATTTTAATAGCAAATATTACAAACAAACTTTCGGCCTGAGTATGTCCCATACTCAGTAACACATATATGGAACTAACAGAATTTTATCATATTTTACCCCACCCTTTATTAAACAATAGTTTATGGATTAGATATGTAGATGACATTTTTGTCTCCCTCCCTCACAACACCAACCCTAATGATGTCCTAAACTATATTAATTCTATTCATCCTTCAGTTCAGTATACGATAGAAATGCCTTCCAACAACTCTATCCCCTTCCTCGATACCTTAATCACATGGAATAACAATTACTTGCAATTTACTATATATAGAAAACCAACATTGGCACCAAACTATATACATTGGCTATCTAATCATTCCCCCAAACACAAAATTAGCTGTTTTGTCATCTCTACTTCTCCGTGCCTTTCGTATATACTTCTCTCCCTCTTCTAGCACAAGAAACTAAATACATCCACAATACTTTCAAATCACTTTACTATCCTGAGTTTTTCATCACAAAAGCATTTAACAAAGCAAAAAAGAGGTACTATAGCACCTTTCCCCCGAAAAATAGCAACACCTCCTTTTTACCAATTCCTCAATTACCATTATATTCGTTAAAACAAATATTACCAAAAAATATTACCCTCATTCCATCAAATAACATCACCTTAAAAACATTCTCAAAACCCCAAAACGAAAAGAAAATCTCCCCCAAAGCTGTATATATCACATCCCCTGCAATACTTGCAATAAAACATATAGGTGAAACCATAGATTTGCAAAGAAGAAAAATCACACAGATGACCTGCACAAGGACAGCATAATTCAGCAGTTTTAACAAGTCATAGGCGTAACACAGGCCACTCTATCAATACCAACAATATAAAGATGATCAGAAATATCAATCACACGAACCATCGCAAAATCATGGAATCCTTTTGCATTTATAATAGTAACAACTACAATAAGCATCCCGGTGAAGTTAAGATAGATTTTATACAAAAAAATATCTGAAAACATCAAAATATTTCAACAACACCATGAAGAAAATAAAGCAGACCAACTGAAACACACTTTTTGAACTGATGAAGATCAAGAAAGAAATCCAGTGAAGCGGCGCACGAAAACGCGAAAGGTTTTCACGATAAATGCGAAAACGGTTAAACACCCAAAATCTGATAAAATGGAACGAAGTGTTTG
>JABUQX010147670.1:20000-22500 GCA_015478945.1 Trachelipus rathkii
CATAGGGTTGCTGAGGGTGAAAGAGTATTAAGTAGCCTTAGAGAATTATGGAAAAATGGAAATTTAACAAGGAAGGTAAAAATGAAATTGTTTGAGTGTATATTTGTTCCAACTGTTCTGTATGGATGTGAGACGTGGGCATTAAACTCTAAAATGAAAAAAAATAAATTAGGTTTGGAAATAGAAAGGTTTTACAGAGATATCTGTGGAATAAGGAGAATATATAGAATTAGAAATGTAAGGGTAAGGGATATATGCCTATAGGAGAAATATCTGATGGAAAAAGCAAATCAAGGGGTACTAAGATGGTATGGTCACGTGCTTAGAATGAATGATAATAGATTGACTAAGAAGGTTTTTAAATCCGAAGTGGTAGGCAATAGGAGAAGGGGCAAACCCAAATGGAGGTGGGTTGATGGAGTAAAGGAGCTATTAATAGCAAAGGGGATTAGTATGGATGAAGGAAATAGATTAACGCGTGATAGGATCACTTGGAGAAGAATAGTTCATGGAAAGTTCCGTCAAGGGTTGCAATTAATTGAACAACCTGGAACATAGCAAATAAGCCAACAGCATTCCCGATCTGCAACTGACACCACCCTGCAGTTATGTGGGAGACGGTGATGAGTATAATATATATATATATATATATATATATATATATATATATATATATATATATATATATATATATGTAATATATATATATATATATATATATATATATATATATATATATATATATATATATATATATATATATATATATATACATACTATACACTTTATATATATATATATGTATATATATATATATATATATATATATATATATATACATAACAACATACTGCTATGCTCTATATATATATATATATATATATATATATATATATATAAATTTATAACTCTTATATATATTCACATATATATATATATATATATATATATATATATATATATATATATATATATATATATATATATATAACATATATATACTATATATATATATATATATATATATATATATATATATATATATATATATATATATATATATATATATATAAATATGCATATATATATAGATATATATATATACAGTAGTGAAATAAATAAATTGGACTAGTTAATAAATAAATTATATTAGTTAGCCCCTCGGAGAAAAATATTTATTATATTCTGGATAAATATTAAATAAATGCTTTTATTTCCACCGACCAGGAATGAGGGAAATGATTTTGAAGATACAGTTCGGAGAGTATTGTCTTAGAGCAAAGAGACTTTTATTAACTATACAGTTAAAATAGAATATCGTACATTATTCCATAAAAGAGAATATTGCAAATAAATATGTATTGTTTTCATAGATTTTCTTTAAACTTTCAATAAGACTTGCAGGTTTTTATCATAATAGTGAGCTATATTGAAACAATATATATATATATATATATATATATATATATATATATATATATATATATATATATATATATATATATATATATATATATATATATATATATATATATATATATATATATATATATATATATATATATATATATATATATATATATATGCTTTCTTCTAATTTATTAAAAGCCGCTTATAAAAATACTAAAAGTTGCATACGTAGGAGAAAAAAAGAGGTAAATGAACAGTTTGGAAGGAGGATGAATGGGGACTTACAAGGGAATAGGAAGCTCTATTGGAAGGAAGCCCGGAAGGTTGATAATGAGAATAAGGGGAATCTGCTTAGAATAATGAATAGGGATAGTGCTTTCGTAACTGATGAAATAGATGTGAGGAGAGTGTGGAGGGAACAATTCGAAAATCTGCATAACATTGGCAGTGATGAAGTGAATGTGTGTGGGTTAGATGGTGCAAGAAGAAATATGTATTTTGGGGATGAGGTCATTAGTAGGGAGGAGTAATGGGTAGAGTGAGAAAGTTGAAGAATGGTAAGTCTACAAGTGTAGATGAAATAACTGATGAAATGGTCAAGAACGGAGGCGAGATGGTGATTAATTGGATTTGGAAGTTGTGCAACAGAGAATTTGTGGAGGGTATAGTTCCGAGGGACTATAGGAAAATAGTAATAGTACCCATATATAAGGTTAAGGGGGATAAGGGTTACTGTATGAAGTATAGAGGAATTAGTTTATTGAGTGATGTAGGGAAGACATTTGCTGGTATTTTGGTTGAAAGAGTGTCTAGTGACTGAAGGACTGAAGTGGTAGAGGATGTGTGGATCAAATCTTAACATTGAAACAAATATTTGAGAAAATTAGAGAGAAGTAGAATAAATTGCATTTAGGTTTTATGGACTTCCAATATGCGTATGATAGGATTAATAGGGAAGCTCTATGGCAGGTGTTAGTGAGATGTGGTGTTGGTGGTAGGCTTCTGAAGGGAGTCAAAAGTATGTATGACGATAGGGAAGCGTATGTAAAAATAAATGGAGTGGAAAGTAATTGGGTTAATATTAATAGCG
>JABUQX010147670.1:30000-34633 GCA_015478945.1 Trachelipus rathkii
TATATATATATATATATATATATATATATATATATATAATATAATATATCTCCAATATAATATATCTAATATAATATATTCAATATATTTAAATAATATATCCAATATATTATATCCAACATAATATATTTAATATATTTATATATTAAATAAAGTTTAAGTTTTTAAGCTCCCAAAATTTTTCTAAGTTTAAAAATAATATGAAATTTTTGGGTCGATTTTTTTCTATGTTCACAACAAAAATAGACTTTAAAATATTTCGTTTTTAGCGCTTTACGTTAAATAATATTAAATTTAAAGTTACTTTAAATTCTGTTTATTTTCTTTTAAATGGTTAATTTGCAGCGAAAGAATGAGCTCTGGCTCTGTTCCTCGTCTTTTATACTAGGTGGGTTGTACAATCTGGGATTCCATAGGATGTATATCCTGTGGAAAATCTATTGAAATTGGGAATTCAAATTAATAATTTACAAAGAAAATTTGTTTATGAAAAATGATTGAGCAATGGGAATTTTCTAAATAATTAAATAAAACGTATTAGATTATTGAAGGGTTTTACCCATTGGGTTTTACCATATTTCGCAATTGGGTTTTTATATGAAATAATATAATTATTAATTTAATTGATATCCTGTTTATAGAATATTTCCAGATTAAGCAATCATCTTTTCAGAATCTCCCCCCTTAAAAATTTTTAAAACTTAAAAATTTGAAGTGAGATCAAAATTAAAAAATCAAAAATATTAAATAAATTAAAATATTTTAAAAATATCAACTTATAATCAAAATAACAATTTATGCAATAAATTATTATGCAATGTTCCGGCTTGTCACTTGAGTTCTTCGTGTAAGAGTCGAATCCTTCTCCGTCTCGTCAAGCCTTTTTCTCTCCATTGTATCTTTTTGAAGTATCCCAATCGCCATGTTCTCTATAATACCTTAAAGAGAAAGAAAAATATCGGCAGCAGTATTGGGTCTTTAAAAGATTGGAAAGATTTACATGTTAATATGTAAAATGTAATATAAATTGTAAGAATTTGTATAAAATGAACTGTATGAGAATTACTGTCATATGTTATATTGACTGGTAATGTCTTTGTTGATTGTTGTAAACTGTGCTTAATTGTTGTTGCAAGTAATGTTTAATTACTGTTGTGTATGTTTGTTACATGTTGCAAAAGTGAGTTTTTAGTGACTGAATCTGATGTCTAAAGCAGTGTTTGCATGCTGTTGATTGTTCAAAAATGCTGTTGACTGGTATGTGAACTGTTACTTGTCTAGAAAATAAAAAATATTAAAAGAAAATTGAAATTAAAATTTCTAAAAATAAATTAAATTCTTAGGAAAATCTTCCCATATTTCGTTTTCTAGAAATCTGTATTTTCAAAAAAAATATATTTGTAATAGGGATTATTATAATCTGATGAACAGGGACAATATTCAAATTGTTAAAAATTGTTAAAATTGTTTAAAAATTGTTAAAATTGTTAAACTTTTCTTTTCACTAACTTTTATATTTGAACAGGGACATTATATATATATATATATATATATATATATATATATATATATATATATATATATATATATATATATATATATATATATATATATATATATATATATATATATATATATATATATATATTATATTATATATATAGATATAAATATTTATATATATATATATATATATATATATATATATATATATATATATATATATATATATATATATATATATATATATATATATATATATATATATATATATATATATATATATATATATATATATATATATATAAAATAATTAGAAAATTAGCAAAGTTTGCTTGATATTAACTGAAATTTGTTACTTATTTCCTGCTGGGACAGCGTGGTGATTATATATAATGAAGTCCATCCCTAGGACTTAATATAATATCAAATAATTGTACCAGGTACCAAGGATAAATTCAATTATATTTTACTCATTGACCTGATGATAGGTGGTGGTTTTTGACATGATAGGGAAATTCCTCAGCAACAAGCAATGACATTATTTGTCTGTTACTGACGAACCACATTATCCTGAAAATGCGTACCTCAGTGTTCCCTGCTAAAATGAATATCTGTAAAATGAATACATTAATGTTCCCTGATAGTATACTTACTTCAGAGAAATTCTGTATTCATTTTACAGGTATTCATTTTATCAGGGAACACAGCAAAATTCTGTAAAAAAGATTCTCTATTATGATTAGTAAATAAATGAAATATAAATTCCTGTAAAAATTTAAATAAGTTTTCTTAGGTACTCCTGTTATTATAATTACCAAGATTATATTACCATATTACCAAAAATTATATTTTAGCTATATAAGAAAAATATAACAATTTTTGTGTGCGTGTGTGAACTCGTAAGAAATATTCTCGAATGAGAGAATCTATGAAATCTGTAAACAAAAGAATAAAATTATTGAAATTTGAAAATAAACAACAAATTTTTGCATTCACACTATTATTCTACAATCATCCTTACACCTCTTTGTTTACCTATTTTTGGAAAAATAAAAAAAAAAATTTAATATTTTAAACATAAAATTTAAACATAAAATACTAGGTGTGTTTATGTATTAAAACATGATTGAATATTTATGAACATGAACTGTTATGTTACAAAATGTTATGTGACTAATACATGACTGTACGAAATGTTATGTTATTAAATCATAACTGGACTTCAGTTTAAACTAAAATGTAACAAGACTAACGAAATCTTCAGTGTAAGTAAATTACCTAATATGTTTAGTGTCTGTTGCTTGTGAAGTCAATTAATAAATAAATGTTTCCATGTCGTTTGCATATACACATAATGCTCCATATGTAAGTATTACTTTCAAATATTTATGTAATGCCCACATATGAATCACCTTATGTATATCTCATAATTTACATCTATGAATGTATACATGTATACTAGTATTACGTTTATGAGATTTACATGTAAGAGATTTTCACTTTAACTGTGAAGTATTTAACTGTTTTTATTTAAATGAAGTAACAAATCGTGGTGTGTAAATTATCGTTACCTGACCCTTTTGTAACTAGAAATTTCTAAATGTGTTAGAATTTACTTGACTGTATTGATATTTTAACTCTTTCATTCATACATTTTAAAGTTACAAGTAATTTGTAATGACTAAATTACATCATATAATGAGAATTATGTGTTTATTATGACTTACACTAAATATTTACTATGCATCTATCAAATATTAAAATTCAAGTGTGTAACTATATCAGTTTAGAAGAAAATTGCAAAGTTATAACTGATATAAACTTATAATTCAGAGTGGGTAGCCGTGTACTGAATCACTAGTGGCTCCCTACTTGTTCACCTATTATGCGTTTTCGCATGTTATGTTGAGTAATGTTACCACTTATATTTATAAGATAAATTATCATTAAAATTGTTATCTTTTATACATTGGGTCATTATGTTTTGACAAAAATGTGAAAAAATAAAATAAAAAAAAATGTGTTAAGTAAAGTATATTTACTACAAAGATTTTAAATGAATCTCTAGTGGTTACTTAATTGTTTAAAGGTTTTTGTTAACTGATGCATACTTCTAATTTTAATACATGATGACTTTTTTAAACTATATGCGACTCCAACTTTTGGTACTCTAATTTCAATTTCATCAGAGTCCCACAAGCTGAAGTAGTATACACTTACTTGTTTATTTCCAAGGGTGTTCTTATTCTTGTGAATCAGCCTTTTGATTTAGAACGACGTTGCTCTTATTACCAGAATCACACTTCCTTCTTCTAAATTTATTTTCTTCTAAAAGAAAGTTGTTTTCTTTCTTATACTTGTTCAGCATTAACTTTTACTGCTGTCTTCTTATGACTTTAAAGTATCGAATCAATGGTTCCATCTTTTCTTTCCTAAAGATGTTTTGACTTTACATTACTATGGATACACAGGTTCTCTTACCGGTCTAACTACCTTTGTCCTGTATCCGTCTATTTTTCTTTTATTCCTAAAATTTTTATCAGACTGAACAGTTTGTAAAGTCAGTTCCTATACATATGTATTCCGAAGTATATCAGTAGAAGATGTTTGCGAAATTAAGCTTTATTGCTATAAACTTCTTTCGTTATTATTTGATTCCTTCTTCCATTTGAAGCAATGTGTCTGGATAGTTGAACGTGCACTTTCTCGTATCCTTCAACAATGTCAAATTTCAGATTAGTAAGTTCTGATGATCCTATTTATCCTGTAACATGGTGCTTTAGGCTTCTACACCATCAATCTTTTCTTTAAGATTTTTACTGAGTTTACTCATATCTGTATTTCTTGTTGAACTTCCTATCAAAATGTTCCTTCTACATTTCAACAATTATTAGAGAGATAGTTAAGGTTTCTTCTGTGGTTCCCTTAAGTATTAAATCTATCATTCCTTTCTTCCCGATCAATGTGTATTTGATCCGATGGATAAACTACAGATTGCTGTTCTTCATATTGGAACCAGACAGTTGACTGATGTGCTCATTCTATCCCTTTTGGATGAGCTTATTTTTATTATTTATCATTTTGTTCTGTTATTTTCTTCTTAACAGTTTTATTTCTCTTAAGCTTCATT
>JABUQX010147671.1:0-7500 GCA_015478945.1 Trachelipus rathkii
CATTCCCTTCATTGATGATACATTGCCATCCCTTACCAATAATGTGGTTTAATTGTTATAATAATAATAAGCTACCACCCATTAAATTTATATTAGAGATGGCTGTTAATGGTAGAGTGCCTTTTCTGGAGATGAAGATAGATATTAATGGCAACTCTCGTCCTTTTTTCTCAGTAAATCGCAAAAGAATGTTTTCCAATGCTTATGTACACTAGTACTCCATACCCTCTTATAACTCAAAAGTAGGTATTATTGAAAGACAATTACTTAGAGCATGGCTAATGAGTTGTAATTTATTTAAAAAAAAACGTTTAGATCATTGTATTACCCGGAATATACTATAAACAAAGCTTTTTACATAAAAAAAAAAAAAAATACTCTTTCGGTGAAACTATTGAAAAAACATAAAAAGGATGAAATAATGGTTATTCCCTCTCATACCGAACCCGAAATGAATAAAATTTTATCAAATTCAGTATCATTAATTCAGTCAGTTCGAAAACTCTTAAGAAAACATTTGCCAAAAATTCAATTAAAAAATGAAGATAGTAATACAGGAATTTATAGTATAGCTTGCAATAATTGTGATAAAAAATATTTCGGTGAAACCGATGATTTCTAAGGACGTGCATATCAACATGGTTATAGTCTGAGATGCGGAGTCCGCAACTCTGCTTTGTTCCACCATGTGAATGAGCACAATCATACGATCAATATGAATTCCGCTAAAATATGTAGTTTTTATCTTTCAAAATGTTGAGAAAAGAAAATTCATCGAAACATTTATAAAAAATACAGAAAATTTCAACAAAAATTCAGGAGAAATTAAAAATAATTACCTGCTAAATAATTTATTAATGAAGGAAAAACGTTATAAAGGGTTTCTAAAAAAATACATTAGGAGTTTGGTCGAAAAAACTAAAGCATTTATTCCTCATTTATTGTTTACAAATTCCTTGAATAAAAACCTCCAGGTGTAGGGTCGAAAGCTTGATTTTGCAGTTTGTTTTTAATATTAGTCTCTCGTTTTTATAGTCCTTGTTACATCATTTAACTGTTTTACGCTTTTAATATTTTAATTAATTACATTGGTTTTAGTTCGTAGATGTATAGAAGTAGAGTTTTATTTTGTTTACTAAATTATATATTGGTGATAATATTTAACCAAATATTAACTTCAACATATATATATATATATATATATATATATATATATATATATATATATATATATATATATATATATATATATATATATATAAATATATATATATATATATATATATATATATATATATATATATATATATATATATATATATATATATATATATATTGAGTGTATATGTGTGTGAATATATATATATATATATATATATATATATATATATATATATATATATATATATATATATATATATATATATTCATTTAAATGAATGAGTCACAGAAGATTTTACTCTTCATCAGCGGGATTCGAACACTGGACCTCCGCGTTGCTGAGGTAACAGTAACCGGATGCTCTAACCACTAGGCCATCCACGTCCCCAAAAAAGAACGCTTCAAACGTAGTTTTTAAAGCACCCGGTTTTCTCATCCCATAATTGCTGAGTACTCAAAGGCCTATTTATTTAAATGAATGAGTCAAAGAAGATTTTACTCTCCATCAGCGGGATTCGAACACTGGAACTCCGCGTTGCTGAGTTAACAGTAACCGGACGCTTTAACCACTAGGCCATCCACGTCCCCAAAAAGAACGCTTCAAGCGTAGTTTTTAAAGCACCCGGTTTTCTCATCCCATAATTGCTGAGTACTCAAAGGCCTGGCCCCCATTTAAATGAATGAGTCACAGAAGATTTTACTCTTCATCAGCGGGATTCGAACACTGGACCTCCGCGTTGCTGAGGTAACAGTAACCGGCGCTTTATCCACTAAGCCATCCACGTCCCCAAAAAAGAACGCTTCAATTTTTAAAGCACCCGGTTTTCTCATCCCATAATTGCTGAGTACTCAAAGGCCTGGCCCCCATTTAAATGAATGAGTCACAGAAGATTTTACTCTTCATCAGCGGGATTCGAACACTGGACCTCCGCGTTGCTGAGGTAACAGTAACCGGACGCTCTAACCACTAGGCCATCCACGTCCCCATAAAGAACGCTTCAAGCGTAGTTTTTAAAGCACCCAGTTTTCTCATCCCATAATTGCTGAGTACTCAAAGGCCTGGCCCCCATTTAAAATGAATGAGTCACAGAAGATTTTACTCTCCATCAGCGGGATTCGAACACTGGACCTCCGCGTTGCTGAGGTAATAACCGGATGCTCTAACCACTAGGCCATCCACGTCCCCAAAAAGAACGCTTCAAGCGTAGTTTTTAAAGCACCCGGTTTTCTCATCCCATAATTGCTGAGTACTCAAAGGCCTGGCCCCCATTAAATGAATGAGTCACAGAAGATTTTACTCTTCATTTTACTCTTTTCTGCTTTTTGAAATTGCATTTCAATGAAACATTATTTTTTCAAATGCTGAAATAATACCGTTAAAAACTTAAACGTATGAAGTGGGGTTAATTTTTTTCTTCTCATTTTTAAAACGAGATATTAACTCTTTAAAAAAAAAAAATATATATATACATATACAGTATAATATATATATATATATATATATATAATATATATATATATATATATATATATATATATATATATATATATATATATATATATATATATATATATATATATATATATATATATATATATATATATATATATATATATATATATATATATATATATATATAATATATATATAATATATAAATATATATAAATATATATATATTTATAAAGAATGATTTCTTTCGAATTAGGCTATAGTATTAAAAATATTATTGTTTTTTCTTAACATATAAAACAAAGCATATATAGATGCATATATATGTTTATAAGCATAATCTAATCATAATAATATATATATATATATCTTACTTAAAATGAATTTATTTGAATTTTGAAATGTTGTGGTGTAGGAAAATAAGTTGCTCTCCATGTTGTGGAGTTAAACGTCATCTCTTATCCTCAAACACGTTACCCGCTTCTGAAAAAAGCTTTTTAAACTTTGAAGACCCGTAGAACTTTATATAAGCTGCGTTTCCAGAAGCCCGACTGCAGCCCGGGCGGGCACACATGCATCGTTTCCAGAGCCCGTTTGCGCACTTCTACGTCACGTAAACGTCACAGTCAGGCCCCCGTTGTTAAATCCTCGATTTCGAGAATTAATAAACGGGCGGGCTGCGCAGAAGAATACTTTGTTCACAAACAAATCTTTTTACAAAACATGTGTCGGAAAAGGTAATTTTTGTTTTGTCGATGGACCTTTTTTACGGTAATAGTTACCCAAAAAAATAGTATATATCTCTATGGAACATAAATAGATTTTAGAGGAGGTAATTTAAGTTGAATATATATATATATATATATATATATATATATATATATATATATATATATATATATATATATATATATATATATATATATATATATATATATATATATATATATATATATATATATATATATATATATATATATATATATATATATATATATATATATATATATATATATATATATATATATATATATATATATATATATATAATAACTATATATCTATATATATACAGTATATATATATCAAACACTTATATTTATATTGCTGATATTCTTATTTAAAAATAAGATTAGCTCTTCGACTTTTAGATGTAGAAAAGTTTTCAATTACTTTTTCATTGAAATCTGGTATTTTACAGACCATTACGTTTTCTATTGAAAGCATCGCTAATGCATTCAATCTCTCGTTGCCCATGGTATATATATATATATATATAAGACAATCTAGTAAAATAATTTTTTATATTTATGTGTAAGTGTATGCATAAATTACAACTTTTTTTTTTTTAATATCGATTGCATGCATTCGAACACATTCTGCAATTAAAAAGACTTGATAACTCTCTTAGATGGAAATATTATAAAATCAATTATCTTTTCTAAAATATCAATATCTGATAGGATTATCCTCAAACGGACTATTACCTAATTTTTTATATTTATGTGTAAATGTGTGCATAAATTATAGGACTTTTTTTTTTTTAATATCGATTGCATGCATTCGAACACATTCGGTAAAGCAAAAGCCTAAAAATAAAATTGTATTGTAGAGGTGTCAAATTTAGAAACAAATACGAAAAACGTCATTGCCTGCTTATCTAGGATTTGGTCTCTCTCTCTCTCTCTCTCTCTCTCTCTCTCTCTCTCTCTCTATATATAATATATCTTTCTATATATATATATATATATATATATATATATATATATATATATATATATATATATATATATCACGTTTAATTATTTTTGCATATATTTTCACTATGTTATTTCTCGCACAAAAAAAATAAACACAAGCTCTCCCCCCGTAAAATGCGAATAAACTGACTTTAGTGTCTCTGACTCTCTATATACAAGTAAAAGAAGGACATTACATGGACAAATCTAGCAACTCTGTAAAATTTGAACCTTAATTTTATATGAGAAAAACTTCCAAGTTGCTATGAAATAATAGAAGCCAAACTGGCAACATTATAAAAAGTACTATAGGAATTTTGAATTCTTTATTTTCGTATGTTGCTATATTTGTCTTATTTTTAAGAACTTATAAAATTGGCTTATTTTAGGGCCGCAAAAGTAGAGCCCAAATTTTATTTAATTGAATATATTGAAATAAATATCGTACGCACAATTTGCAGTTGGAAAAAGGATTCCTTTGTTATTTTCTTAATTGATTACTAATTTTTTATGTACTAAATTGTTAAAAAAAAAATTCAGATCACTTTACTTTGAAAAAAATTTCATATTTCTATCAACATCCTATGCCTGGCATTTTTAATTTGGAGGGGCTGCAGCCCAATAGCCCATAAAGACGAGCCGCCACTGCATATAAGTATATGATTGCTTACAATTGCCAGCTGATCCGACGGGCGCGCTCGGCCGTTTCCAGGTACTAAAATTTCCTGTTCTCTGATTGGTTAATGTAATTTTTTCAATTCGAAGCGTTTCCGAGTCGATTTTGCACATGGGCTGCACTCGGGCTTCTGGAAACGCAGCTATTTTCTACTTAAAACTTGTCTGATTAACAAGTGGAGTCTCTCTAGAAGTATCTGTCATCTTGTCATATCCATACTGTGAGCTCTTAGTTCTGCAAGCCAAAATTTGGATAAGCGGATCAATAAATTTATTAAGTAAAAAAGGAATATACTATAGCTGCGTTTCCAGAAGCCCGAGTGCAGCCCGTGTGCAAAATCGACTCGGAAACGCTTCGAATTGAAAAAAATTACATTAACCAATCAGAGAACAGGAAATTTGAGTACCTGGAAACGGCCAAGCGCGCCCGTCGGATCAGCTGGCAATTGTAAACAATACTCTTATCATGGGCGTATACAGGGGGGCAGGGGGGCACTTGTCAAATCTTGGCGAAATAAAAAAAATGAACCTTATATTTTTGCCAGACGACGTTTAAAGGTTTTTTAGTGGAAAAACTGAAAAGACACATCAATCGATAGATAATGAAGTAATAATTAATTACAAACGTATTATAAATATTTTATATATATATATATATATATATATATATATATATATATATATATATATATATATATATATATATATATATATATATATATATATATATATATATATATATATATATATATATATATATATATATATATATATATATATATCTCACTCAACCTTTGCCACCCCCTAAATGAAATCTTGCCTACGCCCATGACTCTTATACTTATATGTATCTATTTTATGAAATGATACAATATATTAGTATCCTTAATATAAAAGTTAACTGAAATATTAAAAAAATTTGGCAAGCCATTTCCGACACATGTTTTGTAAAAAGATTTGTTTGTAAACAAAGTATTCTTCCGCGCAGCCCGCCCGTTTATTAATTCCCGAAATCGAGGATTTAACAACGGGCTGCCTGACTGTGACGTTTACGTGACGTAGAAGTGCGCAAATGGGCTCTGGAAACGATGCATGTGCGCCTGTGTGCTTCTGGAAACGCAACTTATATAAAGTTCTACGGGTCTTCAAAGTTTAAAAAGCTTTTTTCAGAAGCGGGTAACGTGTTTGAGGATAAGAGATGACGTTTAACTCCACAACATGGAGAGCAACTTATTTTCCTACACCACAACATTTCAAAATTCAAATAAATTCATTTTAAGTAAGAAAATTATGGAATCTTGTTTTAAAAATTTTAAAATTTTTTGCTTAAACAGTTTAGTAAATATTTTGTTTTGTAGTAGTTTCTACTTTAAAGTTAATTTCTTTTAATAATAATAATAATAATAATAATAATAATAATAATAATAATAATAATAATAATAATAATAATAATAATAATAATAATAATAATAATAATAATAATAATAATAATAATAATAATAATAATAATAATAATAATAATAATAATAATAATAATAATAATATCCTGTACAAATTTTATTTATCCCCAGGTCTAGATTCTAGAGCAGGATTGGCACAAAAAAGATCAAATATTTAAATCAACTGATTTTTTTACGTATTTTTTTTATTAAAAAATTATTATTTTTTATTTTTTAGACCACTTTTTTTCTAAATTAATAATTAATCCTAGCTATTACCTAATTAATGATAAGTATATTTCATCTACATAATAAGTAAATTCATCAATGTTGTTTCAAGTCATTTTTAATAAATAAATAAATAAAATTAGAGTACTCAGATATTATACAGTATATAAAAAAACTATATATATATATATATATATATATATATATATATATATATATATATATATTATAATATATATATATATATATATATATATATATATATATATATATATATATATATATATATATATTATATTTCTCTATAATATATATATAATTTAAATAACTTAATTAAACTAAATAATTATATTTACCAAACTTATTATTAATTAGACAATAATTAGGATTATTAACTAATTTTATAAAAATAATAATTAAAAAAGCAATTTGTGTCTAAAAAAATAAAAAAAATAAAAAAATCTCAAAAAAATCAAAAATATCCCCAACCCCGTTCTAGAGTATTAAAGCTACCCGTTCGAGTGTGAAAATATTGTTTCATATTTAAAGTTTTCGAAAGTACAGAGTCGAAGGTCATTTTATCATGATATTTGTTCACATACAGTCGTCCCTCGTAGAACGCGGTCTTATAGAACGCGATCTTGCTATACCGCGGTTGGCAAAAAGATAATAAAAAGAAAAATTAAAATTACAAAATTACAAAAATAAAATTAAAATTCTGTAATACATATGTTAAAAAGATAAAAATTAAAATTAAAATTGCAAAAATAAAATTAAAATTCTGTAATACATACATATGTTAAAA
>JABUQX010147672.1:0-17500 GCA_015478945.1 Trachelipus rathkii
ATGTTTAACCGTTTCGCATTTATCGTGGTACTTTCGCGTTTTCGTGCGCCGCTTCATAGCATTGAAAACTTATTTACGTGCGCATTGATCAAATCATGGATACATTAGAAGCTTATATTGGACCTTTCCTTGGTAACGGTTCGATCAATGTGGCTATTTAACTCTTGTGAATAACTCAATTGTTCAATATCAATAATTAATTATGTATAAATATTTTTGTATTTAAATGTTTGTATGTTTGTTTATATCTAACGGATATAATACCAAATATGCTTGTGTTTAAATGCACTTTTTATTTTCTGTATATATAACATTATTGTATTTATATGTATTTAAATACTTGTATATATGTTTAGATCTTCGGATGTAACCAGTTATGCTCGTATTTGAATTATTCTTCAAATTTAAATACATACTATTTTGCCTTCAAATGTTTATATGTCTACTTATGTCTTTGGACATAATTAAATATCTTTACATTGAAAAGTACTAATTTTATGCTTATTTTAGTTATTATTTCTTGTATAATTATTATAACTTTTATACTCTCACTCCGTGTTTAGCGCACGAAGTAGTAATGTAACACTCCATTATAACTTTGTAAGAAAATTTTGTTTAATTTATGTTCGTACTTATGCTAAGATTTGCGCGAGCAAAATTTTAACATAAGTCAAAGTGAAATACTATAAAACCGTCATTTTGAGATACTCTTTAGAGTCCAGATAAAGTCAGTCAGATCAAATTATTAAGAATCAAGAAAATCTCACTCAAGATACTCTCTTCAGAAATCCTCCCGGCAAGAGCAGTAAATTTCAAGGAAAGGCTGCGACTTGAATTTCGATCTCAAAATTTTCTCACTAAACGAAGAGTCTGAGGCAAGTTCGAAAAACGCACTGGAAAAGACTGTGACTTGCAATTCGCCTACAAGAGTATCTCAACAGAAGGGACTTATTACTTTTACTTTTATTGAATATCTACTTATGTTAAATAAAAACTTCATTACAAATATGTCTAAAGTACCATCCTCTTATATAGGGTTCTTTCTCACAAAAGAAGAAACAATTTAGCAGTATTTAACATATATGTATGTTAGCAACAACTTAATATATATATATATATATACTGCTATATAACTATAACATAATAACTAACAATATATATATATATATATATATATATATGCTAATAACATATATATACAGTTTCCACCACCACTCACGGGCAGAGCCCCTATTCAGGGAGGGGGTGTTGAATACCTCAGAAGTCAACAACTAAGTAAATTATGCAGATGAGCACAGACGCAGGCTTTGAAGTGGAGATTAAATTCAGCTGAAAAGCTGAAGATGGAAGAGAATAGCACAGAACAGATGTGGCAGGAAAAGAAGGAAGCACTGCCCGCATTGAACTAGCCTGGAGTTACCTACATCAACACAAAACTCATGTGCGAACACAGCACACCTAGTTCTACGAGGGCGACGTAAAGGTGGAGGTACGCGGTGATAAACCCTCGAGCACCTGGGTGCGGTACTATAGAAAAGAATAAAAAGCACCAACATCGCCGCAAAGATAGAGGGTCAGGGAACTGGAAAGTACAGAATAGTTTATAAACCTTTGGCCTTTGACTCGACCCTATCCAAAGCGGGTGAAACGGAGGCCCCCTCAGATATGAGGCAGTACTTCCAGCCTGGGGGCGGATGGGGCCAGCAGCATGGCTGGGCAACTGAGAGAGAGGAAAAAAAGTCTCGCAGTCTAAACAGAACTCCCAGTTTCTTTGAGGCCGCCCTAGCAACAGTTGTGATGTGAGGTTTCCAAGACATTTTTGTTTATGTTAAGGTCAGGATGTTTATATTGTCAACTTAGGAGAGACGAGAGAACCAAATCGAAAGAGATGGGAAAGTTGGAAGGTGTCTTAGAGAGGGAGATTTGTAGGATTGAGTTTTTATAGAATTGAATTTCACAAGGTTCAGACGATCCCACCCGGAAATTCTATCCAGATCAGCGAGAATAGAATCGGAAAGATTAAGACGAGAAGCAATTCTAGAAGTAAAAGAAGGAGCAGAACTGAAATGAGTTGAAAAATGAAGGGTCGAGTCATCGGCATTTAAGTGAATAGAGAAGATCACTAATGAAAAGTAGGAATAAAGTAAGAATAAAGTTAGAAGGAACTCAACTATTGACAGAAAAGGAAGAAGAAGTTGCCCCATCGGAGCCGATATTGAGTGATTTGAAGAAAACTAGACATAAGTAAGCAAGAGAAGGAGGAAACCCAAAGGAGGAGCTTGGAGAGCAGTGACGCGTGCCATACCCGGTCAAATGCTTTGGATATGTCAAGCGCCACCACGAATAACTCCATAGATCCTAAGAGGAGAAAACCATAAATCGGTAGGATAGGAGAGTATATATATATACATTAGATATATATATATATATATATATGTATATATATATATATATATAACTAACATATATATATATGTAGTAATAACTACTCTATATATATATATATATATGTATATATGGAGATTAGTAATGTAATAACAATAGCCAATAATAACAATAACAAGACCATCCTAATAATATTAATAACAACAATAATATATGTATGTAATAACAATATATGTAAAATAAGATATATATGTAGTAATAATATATATATATATGTAACAACTTAACAATAATAATAACAACAACTAATATATATATGCTAATAATATATATAATATGTAATAATAATAATAATAACAACAATAATAATAATATGAGTTATATATAACAATATGAACATATATATATGTATATATATATAATAATAACTGCTATATAATAATAATAATAATAATAACAATAATAATAACTATATATGAAGCCCGGTGGTAAAAAGGAGTTGCTGGGTCTTGATATGAAGATATTTAAGAGCAGATGATAATAATTTATGTAAATTGTATCTAACAATAACTATTTTGTCTGTTTACTGTAATAGAATAGTAATAATTAATATAACAGCTGCTTGATAATCATCAATTAAGATTTATATATATATACGAATATGCTATATTTATAACAACAACAACATTAATAACATAATAATATATTTATATATATATATTACATATATATATATATATATATATATATATATATATATATATATATATATATATATATATAAACAAATAAATTAATATTAGTAAATAAATCCGCAATATAATAGACGTAAAAGTATAAAGATCTAAATAATTTTAAAAATAAGAAACGTGTCCTCTTTGATTCTAACCACCGTTCCTGTGTTCGAGAATCGAAATGTCCATCGTCATAACAACCACTACATCATCCAGGTGGTGATGGTGGTTATGCCGATAGACATTTCGACTAACAGGATATTCGTTTGAAGTCTTTCCCAGTACACTTTTTTTTTGTTCCAATTATTTAAATCTTTATATTTTTACACCAGTTTTGCGAAGCCGGTAAATTTTTTGGCCGGCTCCGTCTCCATGTCCGTCTCCGTCTCCATCTCCGGCTCCGGCTCCGGGTCCGGGTCCGGGTCCGGGTCCTAGTTATAATTATTTCTTCATTTTTACTTATAAAATCATTAATTCTCTGTTACAAAAATTTTAAAGTATGATGAAAATGAATATTTTTTAATGACACCTTTATTAACTTAAAATTAAAAACTTAGAAAATATTTCCTAGAAAATAAGATTTGTAACAATATAAAAAAAAAAAAAAAAAAGCCTAAATTTTAATATAATTCTTTTTTGAACATTTATTTTAAATTTTATTATTTATTTTTTTTTTTTTTTTTAAACGCAGAAAAATTATATTTTAGTTTCATTCTAAAATTTAAAATAATTCCTCTTTGAAGTATGAACTGCTTGAACACATGAAAGATAATTTTATTCGAAACAGATTTTTTATTAACTTAAGGCATGATCCAATTTTTGGCTGGGGCTGATCCCAGTTTTCAGCCCCACCTAAAAATGGACATATAATTCGGAATTAGCCGATTTTGACTATAAACACACCAAAATGTAGCTTTTGCCCTCTAAAAAAACGTTGGTTTTATGTTTTTTTCTGTGACTGTAGTCATACAACTTCAGAATTTTCAATTTTCAAAATCATGTTTTTGACTATTTTCATATAACTTTCAGATTTTTTTGCGAAATGACTTTAAACTTGAAATATGCATAGATGGGTTCATTACCTACAATAAATACGTTTTACATTTTCGAATTTTTTAGTTTTGTGCTCAGCGTTGTCCAATTTCCAAACCCATTTTTAATTTGAAAAGTGAAAAATTGATATATTTTTCTACCATCCGATCAACATTAAATTTTCAGGACTTTTATAGTCGGGCAAGATGCATCTTTTACTTAGATAATTTCTTTGTATATGCAATAGGTTTGGATTTGTTCTTGGAACAAATTTTCAAGTTTTGAAAATTTAAAAAATTTTTTATTATTGTATACAAAAAATTATCTAAATAAAAAGATTCTCTCTCTCTCTTTACATATGCTTTGAATGGGTGATGCAATTCGAAGGATATCCAAGAAACCTTAAGTATATTTTCTATAATCCCTACGGGAATGCTTTTTCACACAAGGATGAGATGGTAAGTTTTGTATAAGTTGCAATTCTAAGCATTTCTTCATTTCAATCGCTATTTGAGATTTGAAAATCAAAGACATTGTAACCTTTGTTCTTGAATCTCTGTCATAAGTTTTGGTGTCAAAAAAGATAAGCTAACATTTCTTATTGAATCTTTATCTCAACTTATGACATTATAACAAATAATCTAGGCCCCATTTCAAAAATTGTACATTGCCCTTTAAATTGAAAAAAAAAAAATTATAATTTAATTTCTTCCTAAATTTTGTAATATATTCTCATTGAACAATGAACTGCCTGTGTCTGTAATATAATTTTATTCTAAACAATTGTTTCTTAAAAATAACACTACTTCGATAAAATCCTCCCCTTTAGGGAGGGTCAGTTTCCTAAGTTTCCGATATATTACAATCTTTTATAAGATTTTTTTTTTCTTTTTTATGAATAACCATTATATATTTAAGAATTTTGAATAAAAAAAAATAAATTGTTAATTTTTGGGGGGCGGGGGTAGGGGAATTTTTTTTTCAAAAACAGAAATTCTCATAAAATCTTTAATTTTAAAGATATTTCAACACCTTCGCACCAAAATATTTGAATGATGTTTGGTAATAACATTCGTTTAGACAAATTTTTTGTAAATTTAATTTTTAAAAAAAATATTATAAAAAAAAATTAAAATACTTTTTCTTGAAGGAAAACAATCAAGCATGACTGACACCACCTTACGTTATATCAAATCATTCAAAATAAAGGTCATTCTGTTGATGTGTATATGGGTAAGGTTTGTACCAAATTTGAAGAAAATAAAACTTCGTTATTTTAAAAATTTTTTGGTGATCTCATGTTTCAAAAAACAAAATGTGAGAAAAACACGGAGAACAATTGGAAATTTTATTTCGTTTTAAAGACAGTAAAAATCATTTATTAAAAATCTGCTTCGATAAAACCCTCCTTTTAAGGAGAGACAGTTTCCTAAGTTTCTGATATATTTCAATCTCTTAAAGGAAAACGTTTTTTTTTTCTTTTTATGAATAACCATTATATATTTAAGAATTTTGAATTAAAAAAACATTTTTTGGGATCACGGGACGGGGGAATTTTATTTATCAGAAACAGAAATTCTCATCAAATCTTTAATTTTAAAGACATTTCAACACTATTTGCACCAAAATACTCGTATGATGTTTAGTAATAAAATTCGTTTAGGCACCTTTTTCTAAATTTATTTGTAAAAAAAAAATTAAACATAATTTTTTTAAGAGAAACAATCAAGCATAGCTTACACCGCCTTACATTATATCACAACATTCAAAATAAAGGTCATTCTGTTGATGTGTATATGGGTATGGTTTGTACCAAATTTGAAGAAAATAAACCTTCTTTTTTTTCAAATAAATTAATTTTTGAGCTCGTTTCGAAAAATGAAATGAAATGAAAAACATTTGGAAATTTTATTTCTTTTTTAAGACCGAAAAAACATTTAATCTCGTATATATAATAACAATAACAACAGTAATAATAATAATATATAACAATAACTATAATAACAAACAAATACATTAACAATAATATAATAATAATAATAACAACATATAATATATATAGCAACAATATATAATAATATATATATATATATATACTAACTATATATATATATACGAGACGCTTAATATATATATAACTATATATATTCTTTTTGTCAAAATTACCAGTCCCACTTTGGGTAAAATTCTTTTACGTCCCAAAAGAAAAATAATATTTTTTTCATTCAGATTCCGGTTCGGGCTTTAGCTTCGGCTCCGGTTCCAGTTCCGGCTCCGGCTCCGGCTCCGAGTAAGGTTTCTGCAATATTTGAAAATTGTTCAGCACGTCTTTTGGTAATAAATTTTTCACCTAAAAAATATTTCCTGAAAAAAATTTATTCCCAGGATCAGACTCCGACTCCGACTCCGACTCTGATTCCGGTTCCGGCTGCGGCTCTGGCTCCGACTAGGATTTCTGCACTATTTGAAAATTATTTAGCACGTCTTCTTGCAGTAAATTTTTCACCTAAAAAAATAGTTTTTTGAAAAAGTTTATACCCAGGCTCCGGCTCCGGCTCCGGCTCCGACTCAGACTCCATTTATTTGACTGAGTAAAAGCCAGAGCCTGGGTTGGAGGTTGCTTAAATAAAAAAAAATAGATTTTCTATAATTTTAAACAAATCATTTTTTGAGCCACAACCTGAAGTGGAATTTTTTAGTTCGACACCTCTTTAAATAAATTTCTGCATCTAAAAAGTCACTTAGAATTTTTAAAAAATAAGCACACCATGATATGCAGGAGGAATTTTTCTGCTAATTTAGATAATAAAAAAATGTGAAAATTTTGATTTTGCTTTCAAAAAGTTGAGGTTCTTGGGATAGAGCCTCCCCTTAACGATACCCTTAGATCCGATTTTATTATTTTTAAAGCAGAAAATAGGCGCTCAGCCCTCACTTGAGTAGGAGGCAAAGCTGTAACTGTCCAAGTATTATCTTGGAAAATTTTACGATAGCGAGGGATTGCTTCTTTTAATTAATTATTAACTTTGATTTCCGGTCGATTTTCATTATTTCATCTAATGCCTAGAAGATTTTCAGGTTGAAGGTCTTTTAATGGTAGATTATCATTTATCAATCGCTTTTCTGCATGCTCCAATTGGTCCCACTGTTTGTCAAATTAGACTTCTTCACCTTTATCTAATAAGATATCACAAGGGAGGATTTCCTGAAACTGATGAACTATCTAACTCCGACCCAGATTTTTGTTCGATAGTGGTATTCATTTTAAGTTCTAGTTCACAAAGAGCATTCCTAGTTTTTAATATCAGATCTTCAGTTCTAAGGAAGATACTGAACTGTGGATCAACAAAGATGTCCGACAAAAGTATTTTGTTTTCAGTTGACATTCTTTCCCTTTTTTCCTTGGAATTTTTAGGTTATTTGTTAAATCTCTCCTTTATTTTCTAGTACATTAATTAGATGCTTCCATTCTCTATAAAATTTTCCTGTAGTCAAGTCTTCTGCTTGAATTTTCTTTGTTGTAAAGCAATGTGAATTCCGGTTTGCTCCAACTGACTCTCGGAGAGTGAATGTTCAGGAGTACCGGCAACCATCATACTAATATAGTTTTTTAGTTGCAGAAGTCTTTCGAGCATAAGATATGTACTTCCCCATCTTGTCTTTTGATCGCAGATTGCCACTTTTCCAGCTTCATGCTTTGCTATTTATCTCGCCTTGCTTATAAGATTTGCTGTATGAGTATTGTGGAGACTATCACGCACTGCTCACTGTAAAGTGTGAACTCTACACCTCAAGTTTACAATGTTAACGTCATCGGAACATAGTGTTTTCATAGTTTTATCAAGTTCATTCTGAAAACAACTATTACTTCTTCGTTTTGACATTCAATAAAATCAGTATCACATTGACCAGTTTTCTGCTCCTCGTCCTCATTGTCCTTATTTAATTTTACAATCGTACTGATCATGTTTGATGCGATATCTGTAACTAAGATAATTACTTGCCTCTTATTAATTTTGAATTCTTTTAAAACGTTAACAACAAGTTGTTGGAAATATTCGTTGAAATGTCGCGATTTGGTATCTCTTACTGCTAACGTTTTAGTAATATTGTTTTTATCTTCGTCCACATATCTAATATTAATAGCAAAATAATTTACCTTTGCTCCTATGCAACATCCATTTAAAAGCAATTTCTAAGGGGCTCCTCAAACTATGTGTTACTACTGATGGATGTTGTGTGGACATTTCAAGTTTTGAATTTTCTATTTTCGATCATAAAATTTTAAACGTAAAATATAAAATAAATAAAACTTTGTAATCGTAAATATTTGGGCAACTGTAACCACATTTGTATTTATTTAAACCTAGAAATGTTAAGTAATACTATTTGCGGGCCTCAACATGTACCAAAAAATAAGTGGGCCGCACTGTTCTATAGTATATTTAATTTTTATAGCCTTTATATCTTATTTCTATAAAAATTTTTGGACTTTTTATTTTTATTCCAATTGTTATGTTTATATTGTATATTTTATGTTTTGACTTCATTTCCCCTGCAGTGAGTCGGAGACTTGAAAGACCTACTCCAATCTCCCACTGGCTAGAACAAGCAAGATCAACCTCCTCCCTCCACCCACACCTCTATCTCCCTACACCTAGATAATAAAAATAACTTAATCAACATCACCACTGCCATATTAAACAATCCCGTGATACTCACCCAAACCCTGGCCCATCAAAAAACATCTGCCCCATTTGCGACAAACACATCACAAGAAACCAACCATCTATAAATTGTTCCCACTGCAATAGATGGATCCGCAAAAACAAATGTTCTCCTTTCTTAACTTTACCCCAGCAAAACAACTCTTGGTCCTGCTTCATATGCAACCTCCTACTATCACCCCACCTTCTAACAATCCAAGCAATTACAACTCGACTGTAAAAATCCTCCATTAAACATAAATGGTTTAACCAACAAACACTCCGAAATTTCAGCCCTTCTCTCCAAGCATACCCCTGATAGAGGAAGCCCACATACCATAAAAACACCTCAAAAACACCATTTTATGGATATGACTCTATTTACTCTAACACACAACCGGAAAACCATACTCTATCAACACATCAAAAACAACCTATCTTACCACAACACCACAACCGAAGCCATCAACCTACTAAATTACTCTATCCTTAATATCTAATCATTTACCATTCTCATCAGTAACATCCCCCACAATATAATAAATATATAAATCCCCCATCCCACATCTCGATACTGCCCGAACAATTACAAACAAAAATTAAACCCTATCAACACAATAAATAATCTAATAATAGGAGGCGACTTCGATGCCCATCACACTGCCTGGTTCAGAGAATATCCTACAGACAACCAAGGAATTCATATTCTCGACGAGCTCGACTCCCTAAATATATTAAATTACAACAACCTTCCTACTCGAATCCCTCCCCAAACAAACCAAACCAAGACATCTCCTGATATTACCTTCTCCTCTCCGTCTCTCTTCACCAGCACTACATGGAATACAGAAATTGACCTCCCATCAGACCACATTCCAATAATAATCAAACAGCAAAAATAACCAACCCCAAGATAACTTCAACTTTTACAAATTACAAAAAAAGCAAACTGGCAAAATTTTACCCAACACATCGAATCTTACCTTCCAACCCTGGCAATCAACAACTCCCACCCCCTACATAAATCCATAGATAATCTCACTAAATTAATCTAAAAAGCCTCCAACCTTTACATACCAGAAGGTCATAGAAAACGCTATAACCCCTCACTAACACCCGAAATCTGTAACTTGATAAAACAAAGAAACATCATCCGACAACAAAAATTTTATACTTCAGATCTAACTGCACAAATAAATTCCTTAAATACACAAATCTCCCATCTTATCTCCACCCATAAAACAGAAAAATTTAAGAAACACTTAATGGAAAACATAGGCAGGCCTGAAGAAAAAAGAACATGACACACAATAAAACGCCTCCATAACTCCCAGAACTACGCTTCACCCACAAATGAGGCGTTAAGAAGACACAACAATTCCCTCCCCTCCCTCAAACAGCTCTGCAATATCCTTGTACAACGCTGTTCCAATATATCTAACAAACCACTCACAAAAATAATAGAAAAATAATACGCAAACTCAAAACAACTAAACTAGAAACAAACTCTAACCCCCATTTTCTAAACAAGAAATAACTAAAATATTAAAATCTTTAAAAAACTCCCATGCTACCGGCTCGAACAACATCTCTAATCTACACTTAACACAATTTGGACATGCTGCTATACCATTCATCACAAACATCTTCAACAAATCCTGGTCTCTTAACTATATTCCTCCACACTGGAAAAA
This sequence comes from Trachelipus rathkii, assembly GCA_015478945.1. Classification (NCBI taxonomy): domain Eukaryota; kingdom Metazoa; phylum Arthropoda; class Malacostraca; order Isopoda; family Trachelipodidae; genus Trachelipus; species Trachelipus rathkii. The sequence goes on from JABUQX010147672.1 coordinate 10,552, forward strand.
GCTATCATCATACCCAAATTAAAACCAAGAAAAGACCCCAACCTCCTTTCTTCATATCGACCCATATCCCTCTTCTTCTCTTTAGGCAAACTAATGGAAAAGATCATACTCACCAAAATCCAAACTATCTTCCACTCCCCAAATAATCAACATGGTTTTAAAAAACTCACTCCACCTCAACAGCCCTGACTAATATCACACAAAACATCGTAAACGGTCTAATTAAACACCCTCCTACAAATATTGGCTATAGATATTAGTAAAGTTTTTGACACAATACCTAGACACATTCTCATTCAAAAAATTCTAAATTTTCCCTTCCATAACAACTGCAAAAAATTGCTATCTAATTTTATATCTGGACGCACAATACAAGTATCCAGCAAGCATCAAAACTCAAAAACGGTAAAACTAAGAAATGGAATCCCTCAGGAAGCCATCTTATCTCCATTCCTGTTCAACCTCTTTACAGCTGGTATTCCTACCCGCCAAACTCCCAACAAAAATAATAACCTACAAAGTTGACATAACTATAACCATATCAGACCCATCAGTACCCACAGCCACAAATCTCGCTCAGACTTACCTAAATCTCCTAGAAACTTGGTTATCATCCAACAGAATGTCGGCCTCTACTGAGAAATCATCTATCACCTTAATCACCAACGACAGACACCAATCATCCGCAGCCCTCCTACGGCGAACTTTTTTAGAACTGTCCCCCTCCCTCCAAATAGCATTCCTCTCTCAAAACTTATTTATACATATTTTGCGCAGTAATACCTCAATAACTGCCCTCCAAATCACCTCATAAACTCCAGCCCTCCCGAAATATCCTCTACACAGAGCACACTCCCAAGAAAGATGCAAATATTTCTTTCTAGATTAAGATCCGGGCATCCCCGGACCTTCAGGAATATAAACATAGGTTTCGACCCCAAGGCACTTCTTCCCCAATCTGTCAAAGATGCTTAATATAAACTGAAACTGTCGAACATCTCCTTTTAAGATGTCCCACACTAGGGATGCCGCAAGAGGACCGATATATATCGATATTGATATTTTTTTCGATAGTATCGAAAAATGTCGATGATATTTTTTCAGTCGATATATCGATATATCGATATTTTATCCTCAGTATCGAATCAACGATATTTTTTTTTACTTCTAGAAATTTTTAGCAGTTTTCTTTTTTCATAAAATAACATTTAAGCAAAATGTGTGTATTTTTCAGGCGCGTTTGGATGATGGGTAAATTTTTCTGACTCATCAGTAATAGGGAAGGAGGTCAGATGATTATACAAAAGAAGTAGAGGCCTATAGGGAAAGAACAATTTTCATGAAATATACCTATTGCGTATTTTACTTTTCAAATTAGATATTTATAAAAAGTAATGAAAGTATCTTATATAATACAGGACCATATTAGTTTTGATATTAAGGTTAAATCTTTAAATAAATTTTAATTTAATTTGAAATTAGAAATGTTTAAGTTTATATGTGAATTTTCACAGTATGACGTCACGCATTGAGTAAAGCTATACGTACATACGAACGAAGCTCCTTTTAAATATACATAAAGGCCATATATATATATATATATATATATATATATATATATATATATATATATATATATATATATATATATATATATATATATATATATATATATATATATATATATATATATATTTTTTTTTATATATATTACTATATATATATATATATATCTATCTCTTATATATATATATATATATATATATATATATATATATATATATATATATATATATATATATATATATATATATATATATATATATATATATATATATATATATATATATATATATATATATATATATATATATATATATATAGGCCCTTTTCTGTTTTACACAATGGTCAATTTTGAATTTTTTTTGTTTTTTTTTAATATATTGCTGCTATATGATACCAACAATGAATTTCAGTGGTAACGGACATGATTCAAAAGTTCGAAGTATTTTTAAATAATTTTTAAAAATCACATTTTTGTTAAATATTGTTTTAAAAATGTAATATCGAAAAGTACGACACTTACAGAAAAACCAATTACATATTTGGAATCAGCGTATAAAGCTTATTATAAAAATGTAAAAAAAATAAATATATATTATTTTTTCATAAATTAAATATCTCAAAGTACGACACTTACAGAAAAACCAATTACATATTTGGAATCAGCGTATAAAGCTTATTATAAATATGTAAAAAAAAAAAAAAAATAAAAAATAAAAAAAAAAAATTGGGGGCTCGAGCCGACGGGGGACAGAGGAGGGACGTTTTTCATACCCCTAGGGGGGCGGAGGAACCCCGCGACACCCAAATACCAAAGAGCGGGGGTTCCGGAGACCTCCCCGGAGGGGGGGAAATAGTCCTACCCTGTCGTTCCCCCGGAAGGCCGAGAGACCCCGCATCTTTGCTGTTTATCCTTGGGTATTCCTTTAGTTAAAAAAAAAAAAAAATTAAAAGTTACGGATCCGTAAAACGTAAATGGTCCTATATACTTTTCGAGATATTTCATTTTTAAAACAATATCTAACAAAAATGTGATTTTTAAAAATTATTTAAAAATACTTCGAACTTTTGAATCATGTCCGTCCGTTACCACTGAAATTCATTGTTGGTATCATATAGCAGCAATATATTAAAAAAAAACAAAAAAAATACAAAACTGACGATATAAAAAAAACAGAAAAAGAAATATATATATATATATATATATATATATATATATATATATATATGCTATATATATATATATATATATATATATATATATATATATATATATATATATGCTATATATATATATATATATATATATATATATATATATATATATATATATATATATATATATATGAATGTAGTGTTTAAACGAAAAAATCTCAAGAAATATTTGTTACGTTTTTGGGGTACTTTATTAAATTTTTCTAGTTTAATATTTTTTTTTTAAATTAAATGTTATTTGTTATAAAAGTATATATTTATATATATATATATATATATATATATATATACTATATATATATATATATATATATATATATATATATATATATAACTAACTACTATATATATATATATATATATATATATATATATATATATATATATATATATGCTATATATATATATATATATATATATATACATATATAGAGATATAGAGAGAGAGAGAGAGAGAGAGAGAGAGAACGGCCCTACAGTAAAACAAATTATATATTTGGAACCAGCGGAAAATTTAAAGTTTTTTATTTTTTCATTCGTCGGAAATATTTAAAAAAAAAAAATTATTTTCCCCATTTAGGGGGCTGGAGCCGACGGGGGACGCGTCCACCGGGAGGTAGAGACCCCGACTCCTGCATCTTGCGGTTTACCCTATGGTATTCCCTTAGTTAAAAAAGAATAATTTTACTTCCCTTTACAATTTGGTATTACTTTAACTAAAGGAATACCATAGAAGTCGCTCACAAAGATGGCGGAGTCGAAGGTCTCTCGACCTCCCCAAGTGGACAACCTGCTTCTGTCCCCCCGTCGGCTCGAGCCCCCTAAATGGAGAAAATAAAAATACCAAATATATAATTTGTTTTACTGTAGGTGCTGCCGTTTTCTAGTTATATATATATATATATATATATATATATATACTGCTATATATAATATATATATATATATATATATATATATATATATATATATATATATATATATATATATATATATATATATTATATATAACATAATAACTATAACTAATAAATATAATATATATATATATATTAACTATATATATATATATATATATATATATATATATATATATATATATATATATATATATATATATATATATATATATATATATATATATATATTTACAGTTGTCACCACCACTCACGGGCAGGACCCTATTCAGGGAGGGGGTGTTGCACGCTAAAATTTCATCCGCTAGCGTAAATTACGAAGATGAGCACAGACGCAGGCTTTAAAGTGAGGATTAAATTCAGCAGGAAACACAGAATTTGGAACAGAATTCCACAGAACAAATGTGGCAGGAAAAGAAGGAAGCACCGCAGCGAACTAGCCTGGAGTTACCAATATCTACAGAAAACTCGTGCGCAGACACAGCACCCCTTGTGCTACGAGGGCGTCGTAAAGGTGGTGGTACGCAAGTGGTAAGTTCCCTCGAACACCTGCCGCTGCGGTCTATATAAAGAGATAAAGTACCAACATCGCGCCGCAAAGATAGAGGTCAGTGAACTGGAAATTGCAGAACGGTTTATAAACCTTTTGGCACCAACTCGACCCTGTCCGCTAGGTGAAACCAGGCCTCCCAGATATGAGAACAGTACTCCATAAAGGGCGGATGAGACCCTTGTATTGCTGGAGTTAAAATCTCGCAGGCTAAACAGAACTCCCAGTTTTCTTTGAGGCCGCCCTAACAACCGTTGTGATGTGAGGTTTCCAAGACATTTTTTTATGTTAAGGCCAAGGATGTTTATATTGTCAACAGGAGAGACGAGAGAACCGTCGAAAGAGATAGGAAAGTTAGAAGGTGTTTTAGAGAGGGAGATTTGAAGAAGTGGAGTTTTTAAAGAATTGAATTTCACAAGGTTGGGACGACCCCAATCGGAAATTCTATCCAGATCGACGCGAGAATAGAATCGGAATATTAGGACGAGAGGCAATTCTAGAAGTAAAAGAGGGAGCAGAATTGAAATGAGTTGAAGAATGAAAGGTCGAGTCATCGGCATATGAGTGGATAGAGTTAGATGTGCAGGTGAGAAGATCATTAATGAAAAGTAAGAATAAAGTAGGAGATAAGACAGAAACCTGAGGAACACCACTATTGACAGAAAAAGAAGAAGAAGTCGCTCCATCAACCACAGCCGATATTGAGCGACTAAAAAGAGCTAGACATAAGTAAGCAAAGAGAAGGAGGAAACCAAAAGGAGGGGAGCTTGGAGAGCAGTGACGCGTGCCATACCCGGTCAAATGCTTTGAATATGTCAAGCGCCACCACACAAGTCTCCCCGTAGTTCCTAAGGGCGGAAAACCATAAATCGGTTAAATAGGAAAGTATATCACCAGTAGACCTCGAACTCCGAAAGCCGTACTGGCGATCGGAAAGAAGAGAATGAGATTCCAGATGATCTAAGAAGTGAGAGTTAAGAAGGGTTTCAAAGATCTTAGATAGAATACAGGTGAGAGCTATAGGGCGATAGTTAGAAGGATCAGAGCGGCTTTCTTTTTTCGGAATAGGTTGGACATGTGCGTGCTTCCAACAATGAGGGAAAGTGTTAGTATGTATTGAGACATAGAATATAGTTGAACAGGAAGACCAGCTCGGTACACTCCCTCAAAACTCCCGAGGAGGATGCCATCCAGGCCCCCCGCCTTCCTAACGTTCATAGATCTCAGGAGCCCATGCACCCGATCAAATGTAATCACAGGCAAAGACATAGGACACCTGAGAGGAGAAGGTGGAGGAGGAGGAATGCCAGAATCGTCCAGGGTTGAGTTAGAGGAAAATAGGAGGCCGAAGAGATTGGCCTTTTCAGTTGGAGAGTTAGCAACAGAGCCATCAGATCGAATAAGAGGAGGAAAGGCAGATTTACAGAAGTTGTTAGAGATGTTTTTGGCAAGAGGCCAGAAAGATTTGTCAGTAGGAGAACCAAGGAGGTTAGCACTTTCGTTTGATGAAAGCCCGCCTTTGCTCGTCGAAGAGTATCCCTGCAACGATTTCTAGCTGAATGAAAATTAGCGAGAGTGATAGGAGAACGAGAATTTCCCCCCCGATAAGCGCTGTCTCTAGCCTGAATGGCCAGAGAACAGGCACGATCGAACCATGGATTATGAGGAGAGAAAGATTTTTAGTCGATGAAGTATCAACCTGCTCATCCATCGACGATTAGAGCGCACATCTTTAGTGGCAGAAGCCGAAGCGTCATCATAGTCAAAGCAGTCATTCCAATTATAGAATTGTAGAAGCGACGGAAGGCCTCCATTACCCTGATCAAGTGCCAAGAAAAACATAGGGCAGGATGGAGCTGTTGGAGAAAATATTAAAGTTAAGAGATATAAGGTTGTGGTCAGATTTACCAATAGGAGCGAAGGTAGTGTATTTATAGAGAGAAGGACTAGTTGTGAAACATAGGTCACCAAAACATATATATATATATATATATATATATATATATATATATATATATATATATATATATATATATATATATATATATATATATATATATATATATATATATGCTGCTAACTATATATAACTATATATATATACTATATACTATATATATATATATATATAGGCCCTGTTATGTTTTACGACTCCGTCAGTTTTGATTTTTGTGTTTTTTTTACATATTGCTAGTATATGATACTAATAATGAATTTATGTGACAGAAATGATTCAAAAGTTCTAAATATTTTAAATTTTTTTTTTTAAAAATCACATTTATATAAGAAAAAAATTTCAAAAATGAAATATCTCGAAAAGTACGACACTTACAGAAAAACCAATTACATATTTGGAATCAGCATATAAAGCGTATTACAAAAATGGAAAAAAAATTCAAATATGAAATATCTCGAAAAGTATGACACTTACAGAAAAACCAATTACATATTTGGAATCAGCATATTTTTGTTATAAGCTATAGCTTATTACAAAAATGTAAAACAAAAAATAAAAAAATAAAAAATATTAGGGGCTCGAGCCGACGGGGGACAGAGGGGGGGACGTTTTCCATACCCCGTAGGGGAGGGGCGGAGGAACCCCCGCGACACCCAAATACCAAAGAGCGGGGGTTCCGGAGACCCTCCCTGGAAGGAAGGAGTAGTCCGTCGTTCCCCGGAAGGCCGAGAGACCCCGACTCCGGCC
>JABUQX010147673.1:5000-13429 GCA_015478945.1 Trachelipus rathkii
TGTGAATAAGGCTATTGTGGTCAGGTGACAAATTTTTAGTAAAAAATAAATAAATAATAGTCTACAAAGAATCGATAAATTTAATTTATGGTGAGAAGATATCATGAAATTTAAAGTTATTATCAAATATTTGAAATATTAAAAACACTTTCATTTTTATTTGATTATATATATATATATATATATATATATATATATATATATATATATATATATATATATATATATATATATATATATATATATATATATATATATATATATATATATATTTTATATTTTTGTTTGTATATTCCTCTGTCCAAAAGTAAGTTTACTGAATATCCCATGAACGACTGAGTAATGTAGCTCCTCCGTGACGTATACGAGTGGGTAGCTAGTTACCTAGGCTACATATCCATACCAGTTTTAACCAGATTTATAAAGTCAGTCTTGCACTACATCTGTTTATGTATGGGCGTGTGTTCTAACCTCGTTACGTTTTTGCACTACATATTTTTGTGTATGGGCGTGTTTTCTATCTTCGTTACGTTTTTGCGATGCAGGTAAATATTGAACAGCTGTACGCTATCAAATTCTGTGTGAAACGTAACAAGTCTGCTTCACTGAGACATTTGCTTCTTTAAACGAAGCTTATGGGGATACCACTCTATCGAGAACTATGGTTTTCAAGTGGCACAAATCTTTCAAAGAGGGGCGAGAAAATGTTGAAGACGACCCTCGTTGTGGAAGACCAATCTCGTCAACAAATGAAAATGTGGAAGTTGTTAGAGCTGTGATGGAGAAAGACCGCCGGTTCAGTGTCAGAGTGATTGCAGAAGAAACTGGTTTGGATAAAAATGCAGTTCATAGAATTTTAACGAACCATTTTGCACATGCGAAAAATTTGTGCAAAACTAGTGCCGAAAGATTTGTCTGTGGAGCAGAAAGCGAACAGGGTCAAAATTTGTCAAGATTTGCTTGAAAGACTCGAAATGGAGCACAATTTTTTGGATAAAGTTATAAAAGGCGATGAATCATGAATTTTTGAGTACGATTCTGAAACAAAACGGCAAAGTGCGGAATGGCCCACAAAATAATTCTCCTCGTTCGAAGAAAGCAAGTATGAGCAAGTCCAAGGTGAAAATTGTTTTTTTCGACAACCGTGGTATTGTGCACAAGGAATTTGTACCTTCAGGACAGACAGTTAATCACGTCTTTTACAAAGATGTCTTGGAACGACTTCGAAAACGAGTTCAGCGAATCAAAACAGATATTGCAGACGATTGGGTGCTGCACCACGATAACGCGCCATCTCACACTGTGCTCTCAATTATAGAATTTCTGGCAAAGAAAAATATTCAAGTACTTCCATATCCTCCATACAGCCCAGATCTAGGACGATGGAAAACATAAAAAATACTGTAACACGTGAACTAAACACACTTCAGGAAAATGACTTCCGGTACTGCTATGAACAGTGGAAGAAACGTTGGAACCGCTGTGTAACCTCCCAAGGGTCATACTTCGAAGGAGATAACTTGTAATTTCAGGTAAGTTCAATACATAATTAAATACGACATCAAGTACACTTACTTTTGGGACATAACATATATATATATATATATATATATATATATATATATATATATATATATATATATATATATATATATATATATATATATATATATATATATAAATATATGTATGTAATCATAAGATTATATAAATATTCCGCTCTCGATTCCCCCATTTTCTTTTTCGCGCAAATATTCTAGAAGAAATAAAGAACTGAACAGGCGATTCGAGACTCGAAATTGTTTAACCATGTACGAGTAAATCAAAAACTCTCTTCTCACGTTTTTATTATAATACGACCCTGAAGAAGAAAGGGGAAAATCTTTGACATCTTTTAAGCATTCCGTTGAGACGTTAGAAAAGCTGCAATGAAGTCTTGTCTTTCGTTTTTCACAATGTATATATATATATATATATATATATATATATATATATATATATATATATATATATATATATATATATATATATATATATATATATATACTCTCTGCTATCTATATATATAATGTTGTGTTTGTGTGTGTGTGGGTGTGTGTATGAGAGAGAGAGAGAGAGAGAGAGAGAGAGAGAGAGAGAGAGAGAGAGAGAGAGAGAGAGAGAGAGAGAGAGAGAGAGAGAGAGAGAGAGAGAGAGAGAGAGAGAGAGAGAGAGAGAGAGAGCGTAGTGTAGGCAAGAATATTGAGAAAAATTGGGAAGAACTGTACGGATTTGTTATGAAAGGTATTGTACACTGTATGTATGTACACTGAACGCCATATTTGTCGAGAGTGTGAGCAGGAGAACAACAGGAGGTAGGAACGAGCCATGGCTGTGCTATTGACTATAGAAAGTTTAACAAATTATCAAAGACTTGGTAAAAATGGTAGAGAGATTAGGAACAGACGGGAATGATATGAGAATAATTAAGATCCTCTACTGGAAACAAAGGGCAACAGTAAAAGGATCATGTCTATTATCTGTGAGTGAGTTTTATCCATATCGATTGCATGGGTTCGAACACATTTTTATTTGATAGAAGTCAAAATAAAACTGTATTGTGATAAAAGTAAAATTAAAGCTGTATTGTAATAAAAGAGCTTCACACTTTTAAAAATATTAAAATAATATGTAAAATAACGTAACCTAACATAACCTTACTTAACCTAACCAAACTTATATTAGTGTATAATTTATTTCACCTTCCAATATTTCATTAAACAAATTCACAACTAAACATGCTGTAATAAAGTTATATAGGATCATGTTGATTATCAGCTTCCACCTTCATATACATATCGATTGTATGAATTCGAACACATTTCATAAAATTGAAGTGAAAATGCTTAAAATCAAATTGAAACTTTAATACTAAAGCAGCTTCACACCTCTATAAATATTAAAAACATAACCTTTACTTAATGCATATATATAATGTAATTTACTTTTATATTCATTATTTATTTCACTCTGGATTGTTTAAAAAAAAAAAAAAATTAAAAAAATTAAAAAAAAACGCTGCAATTTCTGAACATAAAACGTACTAAAATTTTGCTAAACATGCATAAATCGTTCCAGCATATACTCCGTCAGTTTGGATTTTTTTTTTTCAATATATTGCTAGTATATGATACTAACAATGAATTTAAGTTCTGACGGACATGATTCAAAAATATATATGACCTGTTTTGTTTTATGACCGTGTTTTTTTTTTTTTTTTTTTTTAATATATTGGTAGTATATGATACTAACAATAGCGGACATGATTCAAAAGTTCGAAATATTTTAAATAATTAATTATTTGACAATCACTTTTATATTAAATATTTTTAAAAAAAGTGAAATATTTTTGGATAATTACGTATATATATATATATATATATATATATATATATATATATATATATATATATATATATTTATGTAACATCCTTTTAAAGGGAAAGTGCCTATATATGTATGTATATATATATACTTACATGTTTTATGTACAGTCGTTTTATAATTTAAAACTAACGAATACCCTAGAGTAGACCGCATAGATATCAGGAGTCGGGGTCTCTCGGCCTCTAGGTGGACGACGGGGGGGACTTCGTCCCCCCCCCTGTCCCCCCCCCGCCCCCGCGCCCCCCCATGGAAATATATGCTTCCTTGAGCCTTAACCTCAACTTACTCGCATAGTTAATTGACTAAATAAAATTGCTTAAAAACTGAATAGATTATTTATTATTATTATTATTATTATTATTATTATTATTATTATTATTATTATTATTATTATTATTATTATTATTATTATTATTATTATTACTTTTATTATTATTATTATTATTATTATTATTATTATTATTATTATTATTATTATTATTATTATTATTATTATTATTATTATTATTATTGTACTAAATATTTTGAACTAATAAATTCATACGTCTGAAAAAATTTTCCTGCATCAGTTTCTGTTAAAATGTTATTGTGAAACCATTCAAGATTATAAATTGTTTCCCTTTCCATTGTTTCAGAACATATATAACTGTAAAAACAAAAAATTTCACAATTTTGTCGCTAATAAAACTTATAATAAGTGAGCTTCCACACCTTTAAGAATATTAAAAAAACAAATCCTAATTATTTTTTAGATATTATTTAAATCTTACTTAACCAAACTTATAATAATTAGTAATTTAACCTCACTAAACTTGTTATTAATTTATTTCACTTTCCATTTAACTAAACTTATATAGTAATTTATTTAACTTCCATTATTGTCAATAAATAACTAACTAACTAATTAGAAAAAAAGTTCAATTCTTTAACAACTATGAGCGTTGCTGTTCATTGTGTTCGATTTAGTAGGTTTTAAAATAAAATCGGCTTAAGCTTAACTGGAAGCTGATAATCAACAAGAGCCGTTATATAAATATAGAAAAAGAAAGTTCAAACTTTTTTCGCTATGCGCGCTGTTGTACACTTTGTTCGATAACGTTAACTATGAAAAAAATTAACTTCGGCTACATTAATCACAGATAATAGACATAAGCTCAGTAAAAGATGATGAATAAGGATGGGTGTATTGAGACAGATGTTTGACAAAGTTGCGTCATATTACCAGATTTATTCAATCTTTATAGTGAGATTATCAAGAGGAAAATCCCTCAGAAAAGTGGAGGTAATTAAAATAAGTGGGTGAAGCAAGATTATTTATAACGTTAGTTGTGCAAATCAATCTGTACTAGTTGCTCATTTCGATGTAAAACTTTAGTGCTCATTAAATGTACTAATTGGAGAAAGTAAATCAAAAGGCTTGAAAATATATAAATTAACTGATTTCATTATGTTAGAGAAAGACCAAAACATTAGAATTAAAATTGGATTAGAGCGAAACTTTGTGAAACTATCTAACTATTTAGTTTTATTAAAAAAAATAATCTATCTAAGAAGTTTGTTTAAAACCTCTTTCACATTAGCGACAATCTAATATGGAATTTGAAAACAAATTCTGTAATTTCAAAAACTTTGAAGAAGAAACAATCACTGATTGTCTAACTAGAATAGAAGACGTGACTGATATCATGAGAAATAAATATTTAAAAAAAATCAAGTGTTCGTTTAATAAGATAAATAATTTGGTAACAAATAGCAATATATCAGTAAAAATATAAGGAAAATTTGCATTTAATACTGTGTGGTATCTAAATTGTTGTAAATGTATTTCAGGAATAGATTTCTGAAAGTTTCATGAAGTGAAAGAATAGCAAATGAGCAGAAATTTAAAAACATAAAAATTTCAAGTAAATTACTATAACACAAAATGCGAGAGAAACACCAAGCAAATGCATGTCTCCCCCAAATCATTTAGAAACGGATGAACAAACCTGACACGCTTGGGCATATGGATTCATAAAAGTTGTTGGTATAAAGATTTAAACTATAAGAAGACTTAATGCAAAGGGCGAGAGAAATAACTTTTTTAAATGCACCTTTGGGGCAGTACCCTATTTGAGAAGGAGAACTTATTAGGAAGTTTCTTCCAAAGATACGGATAAGGGATTGAATCTGCCTATTTTTATACGTTAGTGTTTCGCTGAAGTGTTAAACCATGGTAGTGAAGGTTCAGGCTGAAAAATAAGTACATGCTCTCTCTCTCTCATATTTTATTTATATATATATATGTTTATTTATATATATATATATATATATATATATATATATATATATATATATATATATATATATATATATATATATATATATATATATATATATAATGACTAGCAGCTTTAAATTTTATAAAGCTTTTGAGATATCATCAAAAGTCAGAATTAATGAATCACCATCTAATAACTCTTCTCACCTCCATAGCCTCCTCTCTCCCCCATCTACACTCTCTCTCTCTCTCCATCTCTCTCTCTCTCTATATATATATATATATATATATATATATATATATATATATATATATATATATATATATATATATATATATATATATATATATTATATATATATATATATAAATATATATATATATATATATATATAACTATATATATATATATATATATATATATATATATATATATATATATATATCTATATATATATATATATATATATATATAAATATATATATATATATATATATATATATATATATAACTATATATATATATATATATATATATATATATATATATATATATATATATATATAATAATAATATATATATATATATATATATATATATATATATATATATATATATATAAATATAAATATATATATATATATATATATATATATAATAATAACATATAAATAATAATATGTATATATATATATATATATATATATAAAATAAAATAAGAAGTAAGTGAGTGAATAATTTGTATAAAAATTAATATATTGTTCCCTTCCTTTCCGAAGCAAATTTGTATTATAAGGGACAGTTATTTTCTATTTCCTTTATTATATATATATATATATACATATATATATATATATATATATATATATATATATATATATATATATATATATATATATATATATATATATATATATATATATATATATATATATATATATATATATATACCGTAATAGAATTTTATATATATATATATATATAAAAATATATATATATATATATATACATATATATATATATATATATATATATATATATATATATATATATATATATAACGAAATAAAATAATTATGCATTATTGCAATAAATTTCAAAATCCCCACAAAATTTAAATATTTTATATATATATATATATATATATATATATATATATATATATATATATATATATATATATATATATATATATATATATATATATATAATATATTAATATATATATATATATATATATATATATATATATATACATATATATATTCTCTCTCTTATCAATAAGTAAAATGACTGAAAACTTTTTCCGTTTATATTGTGTAGCTATGATGAGCACTCATTAAACAGATTTCTTTTAGTTTTTTCAGAGTAGAGAAATATTTTTCTGGAATGCTCGTTATTGTAGAGTGTGATTTATGCTAAAGTATTTAATAAATTAAAAGGTGACTGTATAGATCAAATTTATTTACAAAAATTTTTAAAATTTTTAATAGATATCGATGGAATGACTTTATTAAGATTGGTAAGTATGGATTTTGTACTAACGAACTTGCTCTCTAACTGGTGTGAAAGATCATCAAAAAAGGGAATTGCAGTTGCTTTATTGCAATATATATATATATATATATATATATATATATATATTTATATAAATATATATATATAATATATATATATTATCTATATATATATAAGATGTGTGTGTGTGTGTGTGTGTGTGTGTGTGTGTGTGTGTGTGTGTGTGTGTGTGTGTGTGTGTGTGTGTGTGTGTGTGTGTGTGTGTGTGTGTGTGTGTGTGTGTGTGTGTGTGTGTGTGTGTTATCATTGATTCTGACCCAGGGGACATTTTTATTTCTTCACTAATAGAAAGCAGAAGTTCTCTTGCAACTTTCAAAATGTTTGAAAATTTTCTTCGATGTTTGAGGGAAGATCTTTCAAAATAAACATCAAATTTTCAAGATGAATAAACTTATAACCAATTGGCTCAGGATTACAGATTTCAAAATATTTGAGTTATTTTGATAAAGGTTCCATATCTTGATCCATTTCAAGCTTCTCCAAAACTTTGACAATTGCTTTAAACTCGAAACAATCTATCGTAAACATTCCACCCATCTTGTTTCTCATTTCGTGCTAGTTTTGTCTATTCTGCCTATGGGAAAATCTTTCCTCTTCTTTTCTATTAAAATAATTGTCTACCATTGTGACCTAAAATAGTTCCGGAACCAGTAGTTTTCATTTCTCTAATAAATTTCTAATATGCTGTATTCCACTTGAAGGCGAGTAGCAATGAATATACAACGCCACTGAATGTTTTAGACAGAATGAACACTTTTAAAACTTTCCTTTTTAGTTTCTGTACCATTATATCATTTTGTCTAAACACTGCTTCAACCTTTACAGTATTGCCTCTTCTAGAGATTCTCCTTTTGCTCTTTCAACAGTTACTAAACCTATCTTCGGGAACCACAAAAATGGTTTTCTCATTTCTATTAATATATTTCTATTAATAAAATTCTATTAATAAAATTTGTTGTAATTATTAAATTTATTACTTTATAAATTAAAATTAAGTGTTATTTTTCTCATAAATTAAAATTAAGGTTTATTATTCTTATAAATGAAAATCAAAGACCCAGCGAAACATTAAATTTTTGATAGAATAAAAAATTCAGGGCAGAGGGTGAAGTTCAAACCCTCAACCCCCCCGTGCTACGGACTTATATATATATATATATATAT
>JABUQX010147674.1:0-2500 GCA_015478945.1 Trachelipus rathkii
GTTGTACTTCGTTCGTTATATCGGATGGGTGTTTAGCGCGTTTTCCCGCATTTATCGTGAAACACGCTTTTCAGCGTTTTCGTGCGCCGCCAGTAAGTTCACCGTATCTTGAATGACGTACATGGGATGTAAATCTCTACAAATACATTTGATCTTCCTATAATCGACACAAATCCTGGGGCGGCCTCCAGACTTCTTGGGAATCACTAGCAATGGACTACTGTGGGGAGACACTGATGGTTCAATCAGGTTCTTCCTCAACTGGTCCTCTGTCCAGGTATTAATATCGTTCACGAAAGATCTTGGTTGCTGATACTGTGGAGTGAACAGGACCTTTGGGCAATTCTCATCTAGTTCTAATTTAAATTGATAGTTGGGGAACTGCCCTATGGGGTCATCTGCTAGTCCCACAACGTCTCTGTTTTTCATGAGAAAATCAATAATGTTTTCAAGTTCCTCAGGTCGTTGTAACACTCGATACTTTTCTTCATCTTTCGTCAATATCTCTTTATATGTCATATATAATTCTCTTTCTGATAACCCTTCTGTTATTGTGGGTATCTTCCACTTTTTATAATCCTTTCTGGACTCTTGCATAGTCTGTGCGTGTATCTGCTTCATCATGGTATTGCGTGTTGCATTGACTCTTTCTATTTCTTTCAAGACTGGATAGGCTGTTGTTATGGCTTCACCCTTTATTATTTCAATAGGGCGGCTCCCTAAATTAATCAGCTCTATAATTATATTACCTTCCTTCACATTTGATAAAGTACTCCGTATAAAGATGGCTGCGCTACCTCTAAAGGCATCAGTTGGTACTGTAATTACCATGCTGTTGTCAGGTAATTGTTGCGCTTTTTCATCTTCAATTTTAGCTTCTAAGATATACTTATAATTAGGTATGATTCTTTTATTATTATTAAGTTTAACTATACACATTGTATCTGTATCTTCGTATAGATAAGGTTCTCCATTTATTTCAGGTGTGTATTTATCCATTAGCATTTATTACCAACAACTTTTCTTTTATTCTCTCTTTATCTGCTTGTGACATATGTTGTTTCATGTCAGTTTGGAATCGAGAGTTTTGGGCTACAGTCACTTCTGTTGAGGTCTTTAAGCTCTTCCCAATCGAGTGCAATGACTGACGATCATTGACGGACTCTGGGACCCAATTATCTCTCTCTTCCTTACAGACATTCCACAAAGTATGTTCAACTGCACATCTTTTATCTTTAAATTTATGATGTGTCTTGTGGTGATTGTTCTTGTAGTTCAAACTTGTAGTTGAGTTTGATGCTTGTTGGCTGATCAATTCCAAGTTCGCATCTGCATCAGTACTAGCTTGATTCCACTCGAGTTCACCTATGTGTGATGTTGTGGTATTAGACGCCTTACGTACCATTGGCGTACACACGGGTTGTGTGGTTTTTGTTTTAGGCCTTGAACCGCTATACTGACCTCTTAGCGGGTGCAGAGTGTTTGCGTGCATATATGATGGTTGCAAGCACTCCACATCTTGAGTGTGTTGAATGGCTGAGTTTTCAGTGCGGGTTGCGTCACTCTTCCATCTTCTAGCCCTCTTACCATTCCTGGTTCTCCTTCCATTCGTCTTGGCATATCTTGGATACCTTGGGTCGCGATCCCTAGTATCTCTATACCAATTTGAATATCTATGAGAATTCGGTGTATGTTGTTGAGCATTGGATGGTGCGGTGCGGTACCGTACTGTGTTGTCACCATCAACCAATATTTTATTTTCAGAATCTCTTCTATGATTCCTCCAATACTTTCTCTTCCAACTACGGTTGGGGTTTCTGGCAAATTTTCTTTTAATGCTATTGCAACGGTCAGAGTTCTGATCATAACCGTGCTGATCAATTACTTCAGAATTATTTTCATAATTCTCTTCACCATGATCGAAAAGTACAGTACTGTTTGATCAGGTGGATAAGGAGTAAACTCCTTATAATCTAACATGTGAGCGCTGTGCTCATTCTCACTATAATTATTTTCTAAATCGGAATCAGATGATTGACCATTATGCTCATTCTCATCATAGGATGTGTATGAGTCTTCATCTGTATATTTGCCAGTGCGCTGCATCATATTTGCCGTTTCAAGCGCGTACTCCATATGAGTGCGGTTATCTTCACTCTGGACATCGCTTTCAGAGTCTTTTTCAAGGGTGTCTGATTCTTCTTCTGAATCTTCCTCACGGATTACATATAGATCCGGAGTTCTCGAGACTTTATAACAATACAAGTCACCTTCAAAAACATCATCCATGTGAGTTCGAGGCGGTCTTTTATACTTCCCTCTACTGGTATCTTCGTACCAGTCTTCGGCATCATCTTGGCTGTTTCTTGAGTACCTATTGTTATTATGGTACCAGCCTCTATTTCTGCGCTTATTTCTGCGCCTATTTCTATAATTTATGCGCTTAGTTCTGTTATTTCTTTGCCAGTTCTTTCTATTATTACATCGGTTAAATCTTCTG
>JABUQX010147674.1:7500-10000 GCA_015478945.1 Trachelipus rathkii
TATATATATATATATATATATATATATATATATATATATATATATATATATATATATATATATATATATATATATAGACAAAGTCAGTTAAAAATTCTTCCACAGGGGGACTCTATGGAACAAAATAAGATGTTCTAGGGGTGAAATGGAATTTATTTTATCTCAGTATATGGACGTCGGATTTTAAAAATATTCATAGGTAGACTCTACATTAGGTTTAGGTTAGGATATCTTAGGTTAGGTAAGGTTAGGTTAGGTTAGGTTAGGTAAGGTTTGGTTACGTCTTTCTGTGAAATTTTTTTTGAATCCGACGTCAATAACCTGAGATATAAAAAAAACAAATAATTATAAAAAAAATTATAAAATATAAAAAATTTCATTTCACCCCTAGAACATCTTTTTTGTCCCACAGAGTCTTCCTGTGAGATAATATTTGAAATCCAACGTCCTGTTCCGTGTCCTCGATAACTTACTTTTACCTCTATATATATATATATATATATATATATATATATATATATATATATATATATATATATATATATATATATATATATATATATATATATATATATATATATATATATATATATATATATATATATATATATATATATATATATATATATATATATATATATATATATATATATATATATATATATATATATATATATATTAGAATGAGTTCCAGTTCCAAAATGTCAAGACCCTTAGAAGAAGAAGACATATTATCTCAACTAGATGAAGAGGCTATTATTGAATACACATTAGAAGATCTGGAAGAGGAAGATGAGTTGGAGGAGGACAATTTAGAAGTCGAAAATATGTATGACGATTATAACCACAGAGAATATACTCCACAAATTCCAGAAGATGGGAGTGACTCTGATGGTGAAATTTCTGATTTAGATGAACCGTCAACTTCAAGAGAATCCCCTTCCAAAAAGGTTAGAAGAGATACAGCAGCATTAGACCCTACACGAATTATTCATAAGTTTGATAAACCTTCATTCAAGGCAAAAGATGAACCCGTATGGTCTAGTAACCCCACAAATATTGGTAATAGAAGATCAAGCTGTTCACATGTATCAAAACCCACCCAAGTCTCCGGTAATGTAAATTCAATTTTAGAAAGTTTTGATGTTTTGCTTGATGATGCTTTTATTTCTATGAAAGTTAAATATACAAATCAATTTACTGATAAAGTAAGTGGCAACTATAAAGCTGGGAATATAAAGAAAACAACAGTTTGTGAGATTAGGGCACTAATTGGTGTTCTAATTATTAGTGGCGCTAGGAAAGATAATCATGTTACAACGTCTGAAATGTGGCATGTACTGTATTGCTGTGTCCTCTATAGAAGTTCGTTTGCTTAGAAATGTTTCAACTTTCTTATCAGATGCTTACGATTTGATGATATGGAAATTCGTCGAGAACGAGTTGCGGACGACAAATTTGCTCCAATCAGAGAGTTATTTGCTAACTTTGTTACTAAATGTCAAGCAAATTACAACCCTGGCGAATTTATCACCATCGATGAGCAGCTTCTTGGTTTTCGGGGAAAATGCTCATTTCGACAGTACATTGCAAATAAGCCGGCTAAATACGGAATAAAGATTGTTATGGCATGCGATGCGGAAACCAAATTTTTAGTCAATGCAATACCCTATCTTGGTTCCCACACAAAACCTCCAAAAGGACTAATACTGGGAGAACATTTCACAATGGAACTCGTGAAACCTTATTATGGAAGCCATAGGAACGTAACCACAGATAACTGATTTACTTCCTACCGTCTTGGATCTTCACTTCTTGAAAAAGATATTACAATTTGTGGCACACTGAGAAAGAAACCGTACGTTCCAGAAGTAATGATGGATTCCAAAAATAGAGAAGTGAAATCGGCAGCTTTTCTTTTTGACCATCGGTCAACTCTAGTTTCCTATGCAGCTAAGAAGAATAAAAACGTTTCAATATTATCAACCAGACATCATGGGGCAAACATAGGGTCAAAAAAACATAACAGAAATAATTCACTTTTACAACAAAACAAAAGGGGGAGTGGATATCTTTGATCAAATGTGCGGAAATTTCTCCTGTAGCAGAAAAACAAGAAGATGGCCATTGTGTGTATTTTATGGACTGATAAATGCAGGAGAGATTAATTCATATATCATATACAATCATATCCGAACTGAAAAGGGGGAAACTACCATGCAAAGATGATTGTATATGATGGAGTTAGCATATGAATTAATTCGCCCTCATGCAATCAAGAGGCTAGAAGCAAAAACTCTGCAAAATGAAATAAGATTGGTATTCCAAACCACGTTCAAGGTAACACAGAATCCTCAAGAACAGACCAAAACAACTGGAAGATGTAAGAAATGCCCTGCAATAAAAAGTGTCAAGACCCGATTTCGCTGCGCATTTTGCAAAACATTTGTATGTTTGAAACACAATCACGGAGCATGCTCCGATTGCATCTAACAATAAG
>JABUQX010147674.1:12500-15446 GCA_015478945.1 Trachelipus rathkii
AATAATATATATATATATATATATATATATATACATATATATATATATCATATAACTATAATATATATATGTAATATATATATATATATATATATATATATATATATATATATCTTTATATTTATATATATGTATAATAATATATGTATATATATACTAATATATATATATATATATATATATATATATATACTATATATATATCAAAATAATAATATCAATATATATATATATATATATATATATATATATATATATATATATATATATATATATATATATATATATATATATATATATATATATATATATATATATATATATATATATATATATATATATATATATATATATATATATATATATATATATATAAAACAATAAAATATAAATTTTTTTTTTTATATATTTATATAATAATAATAAATAAAGTTTGCAATTCATTCATTTTTCTAATTGGCAACCAACCAAAAAAGGGAGTAATGAGGGAGTAATCTCTGCGGGGAAGAACTCAATGGAGTTCGATGATGAAATTTCACAAGCGTATCGATAGAAAAAACAAAAGATAAAAAAATACGATATCGGTAATATGCGGTCTACCAGACCGCTTTTTATTATAAATAAAGCAATTCTAAAAATAAAATAAAAATAATTGAATCACTTTTACATTTTGAACACGTAGAATTTTTTGGGACCAATTTCAAACTCTTAGAAATTATCATATTTTAATTTTTTCTAAAGATGTAAATTAAAATTAAAACCAGAAAATTTTTAAAAGACAAAGAAACATTAATTAAAAACTTTATGAACTAGTTAAATTATATCTTAAATATTAACAACATAATCAAATTTAATATTTTTCATTTATTTAATAACTTAAATAGTAACAACATTATGAAATTCAAATTTAATTTTTCGATTATATCGTAAATACCAACAACATAATCAAGCTTAATATTTTTCACTTATTTTATAACTTAAATACTAACAACATAATCATCCCAAAAAGAAACTTATCATAGCATAACTTTTGAAAATACATTTCCAAACCTCAATTCTCACATTCATTCGACAATTTAAAAGTAACATTATCCTTATCCAAATTTAAAATTTCATTTACATCGATCCCAGTACTCTAACATCGAAAATAAGATAATTCATTTGTAAAGCATATTCTTTTTTTTTCCACGAGCCGGGTCTATTTTGCAACATCATATTCATTCAATTGCAAAGATACCTTTTTCATTAAAAATAGTTAAATAATTTTTAATTCAAATGCTCAAGCATTCTCTCATTTTCGAAATTTTCAAATCCACGTGTTCAAAGTACGATACAATAACATAAGCCGCCCGAAAAAGCCAACAATTCTATTTTCAATATTTTCTTTTTTTTTAATTTTCTAACTCAATTTTCATTGGATTTGTTTCATTTATATACCGTTTTGCTCGTTATATAAAAACGAATTCATTAAACTTATTCCTTAATAAATCAAACGAACTCTAAAAGAATATTAAGAAATTACAAACAATCATTTTTTTTAAAGGCTGAAAGAATGAAGTTTATTTTAAAGGCGGAAAGAATGAAGATTCCCAACTGGTTCACTTCTCTTTCAGACAACAAACTATTTATTAAAAATTTATATAAGATTCATTAAAAGTCAAAATCCGAGCTAAAAAAAAATAATAACTTTATTAATAACAAAAAGTACAGTTAAAAAAGTTCTAAAAGTTTTAGAAAAATTGGAAAGCCAACTTGGAAAGTTTCCAATTTTTATACACGTGTTAACGAAGAATTTTGGAATTGCCTTTAAGTTTCGATCATTCTATCCATTAATTTTTTTATCATCTTTAACACGTAATTAAGCTTAACAGTAGTCACATATTAATATTCCAAATTTTTTTAAAAACTATTTTAATGATTTTTAAACCGAAAATTTTATCAATTATAGAAAATAGAAAAAATAAATAGGATAGCATTTTGCATGGAATTTCGCTCAGTCTCCATAAGCATCTTGAACCCGACATCATTTTAAAATTTGAGTTGAGTTTTGAGAACAGAGGTGGAAAGATTGTTTCAGCGTGGTGATTGAAATTTTTGGAAAGTGAAAACCAATATACATATAAAATAATTTTTTCCTTGTGATAGTGATTTAAAAATATTTTCCTAATTCCGTACCATAATTTACGAAGTCAATTCGTACTCTTGGTAAGATATAATTCTTTTTCGCATTGTTTGCTTTTGGGACCTAACGGTAGTGATAAGACGGTTTAAAGTACGCTCATAGCCGACCTAAGTTATAAAAATAATAATAATAATAAGTAATAATAATCATAATAATAATTTCAATTTTTATCATAATGATAACTATATCAATAATTATAAGAATAATAAAATTAATAATAATTCTAATAAAAATTTTAATAATAATTCTAATAATAATAATAAATATCTTAATCATTATAATGATTATAATCATCATAATAATAGTTTTAATAATAATAACAATATTCATATTAAAATTAAGATTAATAAAAATATTAACAATAATAATTTTAATAATAATTATAATAACAATAATAATTATATACATATAATTATAATAATAATAATTTTAATAAAAATAATAATAATAATAATAATAATTATAATAATAATTATAATAATAATAAGAATAATATAATTAATAATAATTTTATAAAAATAATTTTAATAATAATTATAATAATAATAAGTATTATAGTGATAATATTTTTTTAATGACAAAAATAATAACAATAATAATTATAATAAAAATAATTATATTAAAATTGATATCGATACTAGTACTACTAATGATAATTATAATAAAAATTTTAATAATAATAATAATAATAATTATTTTAATTAAAATCATAATAAAAATAAAATAATAATATTTATAATGTTACTACTATTAAAAATAATAAT
>JABUQX010147675.1:7500-10000 GCA_015478945.1 Trachelipus rathkii
ATATATATAATATATATATATATATATATATATATATATATATATATATATATATATATATATATTAGTTACAAGACCTTTATTCTTGAGGCGGAATTTAATGATGGCTAAAAGAACCAAGACAAATCTGAACTTTAATACTGAAGAAAAATCTTGTGCTTTGCTGTTCTTTTTACTATATATTTCCATTTAAAAATTTTCATTTATTTATTATTGGTATATAACATTAATGTAATTTTTTTTTTTTTTTTAATTTTCTATATTCTGCAATTTTATTATTTTCAGTATTGTGCCCTAAGCCTTGAAAATGGGTAGAAGATGAAATCACTCAAACTAGTCGGCTGCAATTAAAATGTTTATATTCGTCTTGTTTCTTTTAGCCATCATTATACATACACACACACACATACACACACGCACACACACATACAGTGGCGGCTCGTCTATATGGGCTCCAGGGCTGCAGCCCCTCCAAATTAAAAATGCCAGGCATAGGATGTTGGTAGAAATATGAAATTTTTGTCAAATAAAAGTGATCTGAATTTTTTTTTAACAATTTAATACATAAAAAAGTAGTATTCAATTAAGAAAATAACAAATTAATGCTTTTTGCAACTGCAAATTGTGCGTACGATATTTATTTCAATATATCTAATTAAATAAAACAAGGGCTGTAATGCTGCCCATAAAAAAAAGCCAACTTTATAAGTTCTTAAAAATAAGACATCTGGCAACTTAGCAAACTAAAGCATACTAAATTTCCATAGTACCTTTTATAAAGTTTCTAGTTTGGCTTTTTTTACTTCATATCAGCCTGGAATTTTTTCTCATATAAAAATAAGGTTGAAATTTTAGAAAGTTGCTATATTTGTCCATGTATGTCCTCTTTTTACTTGTATATAGAGACACTAAAGTCAGTTTATTCGTATCTTACGGGGGAGAATTTGTGTTTATTTTTTTTGTGCGAAAAATAACACAGAAAATATAGAACTGATGAAATAATTACTGGTGTTGTAATATATATATATATATATATATATATATATATATATATATATATATATATATATATATATATATATATATATATATATATCTTCTTAACAATATGCTATATATATATATATATATATGAGAGAAGAGAGAGAGAGAGAGAGAGAGAGAGAGAGAGAGGAGAGAGAGAGAGAGAGAAAGGTGACTCTCTCTTTCTCTGCTTAAAAAACATAAAAAACAAAAACATATGTGAGAGAGAGAGAGAGAGAGAGAGAGAGAGAGAAGAGAGGAGAGAGAGAGAGAGACCTCTCTCTATCTCTTAAAAAGCATAAAAAACAGAAACATATTGAGAGAGAGAGAGAGAGAGAGAGAGAGAGAGAGAGAGAGAGAGAGAGAGAGAGAGAGAGAGAGAGAGAGAGAGAGAGAGAGAGAGAGAGAGAGAGAGAGAGAGAGAGGCCAAATCATAGATAAGCAGGCAATGACATTTTTCGTTTCTGACACCTCTGAAATACATTTTTTTTTTAGGCTTTTGCATTACAGAATGTGTTCGAATGCATGCAATCGATATTTTAAAAAAAAGTTCTATAATTTATGCACACATTTACACAAATATAAAAAATTAAGTAATAGTCCGTATGAGGGTAATCCTATCAGATATTGATATTTTAGAAAAGATAATCGATTTTATATTTCCATCTAGTGTTCCATCTAAAGTTCAAATGTAATGTGTTTTTAATTACAGAATGTGTTCGAATGCATGCAATCGATATTAAAAAAAAAAAGTTGTAATTTATGCACACACATAAATATAAAAAATTATTTTACTAGATTGTTATATATATATAAATATATATATATATATATATATATATATATATATATATATATATATATATATATATATATATATATATATATATATATATATATATTTATTTAATATAACTATAAATATAATAATATATATATATATATATATATATATGCAGCCCCTCCACGCCAAGTTTACACGAGCCGCCACTGCACGTATATATATATATATATATATAATAATAATATATATATATATATATATATATATATATATATATATATATATGTAATAATATATATATATATATATATATATATATATATATATATATATATATTCTACTTACTGCAGTTGCAAATCACGAATGCTGTTGGCTTTTTTGCTATGTTCCAGGTTGTTCAATTAATTGCAACCCTTGACGGAACTTTCCATGAACTATTCTTCTCCAAGTGATCCTATCACGCGTTAATCTATTTCCTTCATCCATACTAATCCCCTTTGCTATTAATAGCTCCTTTACTCCATCAACCCACCTCCATTTGGGTTTGCCCCTTCTCCTATTGCCTACCACTTCGGATCTAAAAACCTTCTTAGTCAATCTATTATCATTCATTCTAAGCACGTGTCCATACCATCTTAGTACCCCTTGATTTGCTCTTTCCATCAGACATTTCTCCTATCGGCACATATCCC
>JABUQX010147677.1:2500-12500 GCA_015478945.1 Trachelipus rathkii
CTACTTCATTAATAGCGAACACCCCTAAAAATCGAGGTTCGTTTTTAAACATAGCTTTTATTTCTTCTTCATTCATCTTTAGTAATTCAAAAGCCACATTACGGGCTCGGTCAATTTCAATAAGTTGGGGGTGCTCCAGATAAACGATGACGTTAATGGATGTTTGTGGGCCACGCTAAATAAAGTGAGTCTGCTGTTTCCTTCACCAAATGTTCAATAAGCTTGCGATGCAAGCTGAAAGATCTAGGCTGAATCAAAAGCGCTCAAAATTACTATTCGTCACTATGTTCTTCAAGGTTCAGTGATTCCACTATCTGAAACAGTGTTGGCTATTCACCGATCATGGAAAGGTGTCCAGAACATAAAATTTCACTTCCCGGTGCTATCATTTCATAATCACGTCCGTATGGCTGATAGCTTAGCCGTGACACCCTAAGGTTGAAAGGGGCGGAGTTATATGGTGATTTTTATAATCCCTGAATATGCCTCGTATTTCTAATTCAAGCTATTGCAGAATTCGTTTCGTTAACAATGTTTAGGAATACAGTGCTTATTCAGACCGTGGTGAAAGTTAAATACTTTGGTTTCTACTCTTCTGATTGGGTACTTGGCTGTGGCTGTTAAAAGCGACTTCTCAATTTCCAAATGCCTTTGGGGAAATAACTTCACCTTTCTAACATAGAGAAAAGCCTCTAGCAGTTTGAAGATGAGTTCGGACATGCAGTTGTAGCAGCCGGATTACGCATTTAAGTGCGGGTTCCAGGACTTGAACGGGATAACGGATTCTAGCATCTGGATGGAAGAATAAGTCTTTCTGGAAAATATATCACCATTTTAAATGACCGTAGGAATTCATAAAGTATTATTTACTTAGCTTTATAACTAGCTAAATGTGTAGCCTCATCTTTGAGCTGTAAAACTTATGATTGAAAGATGGGAGCTTCTTAGCATCATCAGAAAAAAGTTCAGTAGATGTTCCGCCTTGGCTTCTATAAGGTTAACTTCGCTGCTGAAGTACCAAGCAAGATTCATTGAAGGTAGCATCAATCAGCTGGCTGGTGTATGGAGTTTCGACTCTGTACACTATGTGGTCGTCACCTGTAGGAAGGTCTGTACCATCAGGGTTTGTCAATTTCGTTTTAAAATATAGAAATACATTAGATGGATCTAGATATTGGTCTGAGGTGCCTGGG
The DNA here is from genome assembly GCA_015478945.1 of Trachelipus rathkii. Classification (NCBI taxonomy): domain Eukaryota; kingdom Metazoa; phylum Arthropoda; class Malacostraca; order Isopoda; family Trachelipodidae; genus Trachelipus; species Trachelipus rathkii. The sequence continues at coordinate 3,694 of JABUQX010147677.1, forward strand.
ATATTGAACTCTAAAGGAACCAGTGCTGGTTATCGAGTGTGTGGGATTAATGCTGATGAGGTGGCACCATAGGCTGATCTGGTTGATTCTGCATCGAAGGGTCAATTCGCTCTTGCAGCGATCTAGGACTAAAGGTGAAATGCATCTTATCGCTGCGGTGCTAGGTTGAATAATGAATCATATGTGGTCTACTTATATACATGTTAGCCGAAAGACGAAGTTAAAGATACCATCTAGTAGTTAAATGGTGAATACATCAATACGTTTTGTAGATTTGCGCCTTCTAGCCTTAGGGTTTTTCCGCACTGTGATTTTCTTACGGCCTTGCTTCTTCTTCTTCAGAGCTCTCTTCGTCTTTGGCTTTTTCCTGTTTGGGGCATTCCTGTGTCCTTTAACTTTAACCCTACCCTGTCCTGTCATTTTACGTCTTATTTTGCGTTTAACGTCATCGAGCATCTCGTCGGAAACCTCGGCAATCCGCCTTTTTAATGAAGCACGAGGATTGGCTCCTGTCGCTATATCTTGCATCGTGTGCAGACCTGTTCTTATAGCTTTTTTACCTAGATATTCACCCCCTCTTCTAAATACGGGGATGGCGCTTCGCAGTAACTTAGTGAAAAATCCTCCAAGACCGTATCCTCTTTGTGATCTCGAGCCAATGAATACTCTTTCCATGTTTATTACTTATGTAACTGGAGCTTCTTCCCTATACTGTCTTTACACTGCAAGAGTGCATCAATGAATGAAAAAATGCAATTGATTATGTCCCTTATATAGTCTGCAGAGGCGTCTATTTCTTGAATGAACTCGAGTAACATATAGATGAGATTTTCAATTCTGGTTAAAAAATGTTCCATCATTTTATAGCTGATGGGGACGTTTCTTTCTAATGTGAACTTTACACATCAATGTGCCACTTGTAAATGGATATGGCCGTCCTTCCACGTCCTTTATATGTACTCTTATAGACCCGATCAATGACCTGTTCAGTGAGAGATAGTGGACATTTGGGAATGTTATTACCTTACTCTCTTGAGGAAAATAAACTACCCTTAACAGAGGAGCTGTAGTATCGCCCACATATTGGTGTTCCACTATATCAGTGTAAACATATGCCATTCCAGGATGTTTGAGCATCTCGGAGGTGATACAAGTATAATGTAATACCCTGTCTTGCTCGTCGATTAATTCTTCCTTGGTTATATGTTCGTTTTCTACCGTCTTCATGACCCTTTTCAGCATAGTAGGTACATCATGGAGGACATCTAACCAACCTTTACGTTCATGAACGTGTTTCCGTTGCCATGACGATCTCCTGAGGAAAAACACGTCAATATCTCTAAGGTTAATGCCTGCCGTTGATCTCAAAGTAATTAATACTTCATCATCAGAGGGATGAATATCTGTGTTGTAAATTAGATCTCTACACATATTACTAGTCGCTAAAAGCGTATTTAAATAACTGAACATTGCAGGAACTGACTTAAAATAGGATTTTCTCAATACAATTCTTTCATAAAAGTACTCTCTCGTCCCCATAGTAACGCGGTTTAGAGCACCTGTGTTCTTCACATCCAATATAGTTTCAACACAGTCTACACTTCTGTAAACATTCATCCAATAAAGATTATGCGGTACATTTTCCACATCTGTATTTAATATCACTTCACACAACCCTACTTCATAAACGTCTCTTTCAATGTCAATAGGGTTCAGTAACTCTGTCGTGAAGTCTGAGAGCTTATTATCAGGATGTAGATTCATCGAAGCCGAAGAAGGCAGAGTTAAATAGAAGTGATCTGTACTCGCCATGGTCACAATGAATACTGATTAATGATTCTTAATTTCACTTGCTTTTATATACGAGTTAAACTTGTCAGGATAACCCATCCATTTAACCAAGTACTGTTTATTTCGACCCTTTCCTTTCGAGCCTAATATCTTTTCAATTTTATACACATTACTTTCAGGATTGAAGCGTATTTTTTGTATTTCCTGTTTATAAAAACCGCCTTTTATCTTTTCACCGTCTAAATCCTCCAAATAATATAATTTTAAGCCATCATAAGGGAAGTCTCGAATATTGTGAACTTTGAAAACCTCTGTAGACCACCCTGACTCATAGCCTTTCCTAAACCTTTCCGCCTCTCTGGAGACTCGTACATAATCACCTAGGCATACACCTGAATTATCCTTTATTTTCCTAACTCTTCGTTGTGAACGATCCACCATCGTAGGCTTTATTTTCGACATTTCTAGGGGGGTAGATTTTATAGTTCTATGGAACGATCTATTATAAGAATGAGCAAGGTCTTGTAGTATGTCAATATCACCAAGATGTTCCATGGGTAGAGTACCAGTTGCATTTTCTCTCATGATTGTACGCTGTACTCTTTCATTCTAACTTTGCTTTGACCACTGAGTGTTGTAATATTTATGTCATAACTCTTTAACTAGTTACTTAATTCTGCCTTGGAAATCAGTGCCTTGGTTAAGTCACAGCTATACTCTTGGCCATCTTCATCACCCTCTATAATTTCTCTCATTCGTCGGATACAGTGCCTGACTACTTTATCTTTAAAGGTTTAATATAAATATCTAGAATACCCATCAATATTGGTGAAGAAAATTATGTATTGATCTTATCCTGTCATTCTTTTGAGCTGTATTTAGCCATTTCAGCGGATAGAATCCAGCCTTTAAACACGCACTATCAGGGACCAGAGTATAGTTCAGGGCCAGGGAAGTTTTCTGAACAGGGTTTATGTAGGTAAGCCTCTACTCACCCACTAAATGGCAAACTTCCAACTCTTTCTAACTTGTGTTCCAGACCTGAGGCAAGCCATATTGAACCCTAACATATTTGTAAAATCGTGCATAATTTAAATATGCACATAAACCATGTAACTCCATTACTTTGTATAAATAAAAACATTTTATATATATATATATATATATATATATATATATGTATATATATACATATATTATATATATATATATATATATATATACATATATATATATCTAAGGAGATATACAAACACTTAATTATTAACTGATGAATTTATTTATTAAACGCTATGACAAAAGATATTATAGCAATGATAAATTATTATTATTGTATATATATATATATATATATATATATATATATATATATATATATATATATATATATATATATAATATATATCTTATATATATATATATCTTTGAATTAATAATATTAATATCATAACATAACATGAATTAATCCATTAAGATTAGAGTGTGAGCTTTTTCTTTCTTCCTTTAACCTTGGAACTTTATGAATTTATCGACTGCTGGGACGAACCACAGAGGTTCATCGGGTCTTTGTTATCTTAGGAATACCATCCGATCTGCTAATCATGTTGGGTCAAACGGGGAAAGGTACTAGTCTGAAGCTCAGCGATAGCTGGCCACCTATTTATTTACTATTCCCATTATTTTGAAGATCAGCTGTAAATCACGGCTCATTTGAATTATTTAACTACCTCATCATCAATGATTGATGAAACTCTGTTTCAGTTATTTGTTCTTTTTAAATATTATAGAGAGTTGGTCTATGATTTTGCAGATATGTTTAAACTAGCTCTCTAGGATATTTCTTAGTTGTGTCTTACGTACTTCACCAGGTTTACTTCTTGTGTATGGTGTTTCCTCGACAGACTCCCCAGCTTAGGTGGTTTAACAATTTTACAAATCTTTGGGGATATGTTATCATTATCTGGTGTAAGAATGCGCTTCTCATAGCATGTTAATGTCTAGGATTTAATATCCGATACTCTTAACAATAGTTGTTTGTCTGTTTCAGCTTTAGGGATTCTGTTAAGCTGTAGGAAGGTTGCTGATGGTGTGAATCAGTCAAAGGTTGGTTCTCTCAGAAGCTGATGACATGATGATGATTGGGGTGGAAATTGCAGGGCCCTGGCAAGGCATTTGGGTGGTCTGGCAGTGGGCCTCTACCACGACGATCAAATGGTAACACATGTTTCTCTACTGTTAAACGAAATACAGCAACCTTCTTATTGAAATATCACACTTAGTAATCAAAAAATTATCTACAGAAAAAGTAGAGGTAGGAATATACACCACCCCCTTCTGCCTTTCTTTTATTTTTCAGTTGCTTTATGTTACGGGAGAGTTTTTTAATGATGTTTCTATACGCAGCTTTACCTTCTGAGGTCTGTTTAAAGGAACATTCCCCTTTATAAGATTTAAGCAGAGTTCACATACACACTGGACGAACTTCTCATCATCACAGATTATTTTACGCTTTTCAGCCGGTTTCAGCTTTTTAAATCTTTTTATAAGAGGTAAATACTTTACAACTAAACTACTCATTATTCAGGAATGTATACAGTTTCTATCTCATGCGGTAGAATGTTGGTGCGGAGCAGGACTCTATGCGTGTTCCTAGGATGAAGCTCACACAACAAGTATCCGTATGGATCCGAAGTAACTTCTTTATATACTTTCAAGAACTCTTTTCTTGCCAACGGAAACATCTGAGACCCTAGAACATTGACCTGGCTCATATCTCTTCTTTGTCCAAACAGAATCAGATACTGAGTGTTTAAAGAAACAGTCCTCATGTGCTTGCTTTGATGAAAAATGTTCTGTGTAATGAAAAATACAGATATATTTAAATGATGGGAATACACCGTAAACGTCTCAGCTATATCTTCGTTTAACTTGTGCAACATGTCGTCCAGTACTATAACTTTATGACCTTGTACATTTTCCAATGATTTAATATCATATATCCCTTCATGGAATTCTACTATATTATTATACTCATTAAACTTCTCCTGGAATACACTATAGCACCAGATTATTTTCACGGGTGCATGCTCAAAAATTCCACCATCCTTTAATATGTTTAACAGAGCAGAAGGTTTTCCGCGAAGCACAGGACCAGCCACCATACATGCCAGCGGGCTGAAAACAGCAATTTACCCATCCGCTGCCTCAACACGTGCGCGAAGGTATATTATATATTTGATAGAGAATAGGTAGAAAAAATATATATATATATATATATATATATATATATATATATATATATATATATATATATATATATATATATATATATACTGCCTCTCTCTCTCTCTCTCTCTCTCTCTCTCACTCTCTCTCTCTCTCTACTTAAAAAGCCTTTACTACATAGCTAGAACTTTAATAATCACAGACGTACATATTTTAACATTAAATATATTCACAAGAATATTAAATATTTTATCATTAATTACGTTTACAATAATATTAAATATATTTATAAGGGTGTATAACACTGTTATAGACATTCACAGAAACTTCACGAAGACTCAAGATTAATACTCTGTAAATCTTTACAAATATGCCAGTCATTTATATCGTTGTCTATCATGTAGCTACGTGTCTCATCAATACCATCCGAAAGCACATATGTAAAAAGCTCCCTCTCAGATATCATAGTATGTTTGGTCTCTGGATCGTCAGCATAGATGCTTACCGCCCATCGTTTTCTAAGTAGATGTATGAATTTCTGCACATCAATAGTATCTAGGAATCGTTTACAGTTTCAGAATCATCAACCATCATTTTCTTGAATGCGTAGTATTCCTCGTATAACATATAATGAACGACTGTTACATAGCTAGATAACACACTCACTCTCTTCATATGCCTTATCACCCTTCCGCCTACCTCTGACATACACTTCAGCTGTTGTATTCCTGAGATGAAGAATCCATGTGAAGTACGTTCAAATACTTCTAAGCCGTTTCGTCGTTCCCATAGTCTAACTTCCACGCCGATGGTGTTCGCATGTTTAGAGAAGGTTAGAGTAAGCTGTTTGTCCTTTGCTCCTTTGATAACTGTTTTCGAGTAGTTTAAAGCCACATTAGGGTTAAAGTAATCAGTAAGCCAGGCCTCGGTGTGTTTACATATACACAGTAATTCATCGGGACTCATGTAAACACGCCTTGTGTTGTAATATGATGAATTACTAACACACGTGAAAAATTCAGTTCCATTCGGGTTTCTTTTATATAAGAATGCAACTCCACAACCCGGTATCTTAACTTCCCACTGGATGATGTCTTGTACAGAGGTATACCTATTAAGACGGACCATATCGAGCTCTTCACCAAATGGAACACTTTTTAAGATAGAGTAGTGAACTTTGTTCACAGATTGACAGTTAAAGCGACTATGGTTTGAAACGAGTTTAGACTCACAAGGGAACATATATACTCGACCAATCACCATGGAGGGTGAATTGAGATAAGGTTTACACCCTCCAATCACAAGGGAACATTTATAATTCTCGGCCAATCACAGTGGAGGGTGAATTGAGCTTACATCCTCCAATCACAAGTAAGGCAAAACGTATGTTTTTACGATCTGATGTAGAGTAAAATAATAATTTGATTTCTATTACATCGAGTAATAATAATAATAACAATAATAATAATAATAATAATAATAATAATAATAATAATAATAATAATAATAATAATAATAATAATAATAATAATAATAATAATAATAATAATAATAATAATTATAATACTATAACGCTCTAATTATTTTAAAAACTCTGGAAATAATTTTTATTAACATAGTAGACTATTTTCAAGTATAGATGATTAATTATAAACGGTAAGCAGTAAAGCAGTAAAGCAGTAATGCAGTGAAGCAGTAAGCAGTAAAGCAGTAAAGCTTACTCAATAGTGGGGGTCCCTAGCAACAGTGTGAACAGTATGATTTACTGTTTCATTGCTTTAAGGGGTGCAAAGTAAATGTTTTAATGAAATTTCTTTAAATTTTATTTTAGGTCCAATGTGTAATGTATTCTTAGTATAGATCACTAGGATGGTGAATGGCATTGTTCTGCTGTTGTGATGTTGTTGTTGTTGTTGTTGTTGTTGTTGTTGTTGTTGTTGTAAGCGTAGATGGTGTTTCATGGATTGTGGTTGTTTTTGTCTTGATTCTGATTGTAATAACTCTAAGTTTCATCGTCCTCAGATGTTTTTATAAAGTTTCTTTTAATTTTATTATAAGTAGAATGTGAATGGTGGTTGGCATTGTTTTGTTGATGCGGCTGTGAATGTTGTAGATGATGTTTCATGAGTTGTTGTTGTTGTTGTTGTTGTTGTTGTTGTTGTTGTTGTTGTTGTTGTTGTTGTTGTTGTTGTTGGTGTAGATGCTGTCACATGGAATGACGCTGTTGTTTGGCGTCGTTCTGTTTCTTGCGTTGTTGCTGGTGTAGATTCGGCTTCATGGATTGTTGTGAAGAAGAAGAAGAAGAAGAAGAAGAAGAAGAAGAAGAAGAAGAAGAAGAAGAAGAAGAAGAAGAAGAAGAAGAAGAAGAAGAAGAAGAAGAAGAAGAAGAAGAAGAAAGAAGTAGCAGCAAGTAGTTTAAAAAAACAGAAGGAAAGGAAAGTTCTGTAACAGACAGGAAAAAAAATAACGATGGAAGAAATCATCCCTTTCAACCTTCTACTATGTAAATAATAATAAAAACAATAATAATAATAATAATAATAATAAATAATAATAATAATAATAATAATAATAATAATAATAATAAATAATAATAATAATAATAATAATAATAATAATAATAATAATAATAATAATAATAATAAATAATAAATAATAATAATAATAATAATAATAATAATAATAATAAAAATATGATCCAACACAATAAAACATATGCCTTTTGATTATGTTTGTGTTTTTCTCCTCTCTCTCTCTCTCTCTCTCTCTCTCTCTCTCTCTCTCTCTCTCTCTCTCTCTCTCTCTCTCTCTCTCTCTCCTCTCTCTCTCTTATATAAATATTTTTGATGAGTAATATCGAGTTTATTTCATTTTCAAAATTCACTTTAAATCTTGATTCATCCATACCTGAAAGATGCAGCGCTAAATGAAACAGCAGGATAGCTCGGTCTCTCGACTGCCGGCTGGAAGGAGAAGCTGGGGACGGGATTCAGGATTTACATCCGTCAGGCCTTTATATCTGATGAGGATCCTAGAAGTGCGAGATGCAGGCTAGAAAAAATCTGCCTCTCTCAATGGGCGCGACTCGTGATGCGGCGCAGGAGGTCCCCGGCGATGGCGGCGGCATTGGCGGAGCCGGGCTGCGAAATCTGCGCGCATGACGCATATCTTCCAGATAATCGTCGCGTGTGTCACATTGCGCCACCGGACTTTGTGCGTGCGGGCGAGAAGTGCAAAGGGCAGGGAGCGTGATGTAGTCATGGTAACAAACAAGGGTGGTAAGTGTAACAGAGAGAAAGAGATAGCGGATTGGGGTAAGTGGAGGATAGAAGAGAAAGGGAGGTAACAATGTGTATAATATCGTATTATTGTGCATGTCGCTGTGTCATGTGTGTGTTTATGTGCATACTGCTGAATATTGTAATGGACAGCTTTTCGTGTGTTGATGATGTCGTGTCAACATACACTCTGAAATATTCTTACCTACGCTGCACACATATTTAAATATATACAATAAAGAGGGTGGGGAAAGAGGGGGGGAAGGGGCAATAATATATATATATATATATATATATATATATATATATATATATATATATATATATATACCTATATATATATATATATATATATATATATATATATATATATATATATATATACTCTTATATATATATAAATATTTACTTATACGTACATACAATATATACAATCACGTGTACGCGCGCTACGCGCGCGTAACATCATGTGTACGTATTTACATGTACGTATTTCATGTACGCGACTTTCTC